>CAUYRH010151711.1:0-61260 GCA_963574655.1 Perodicticus potto
CGTTGTGGCGGGCGCCTGTAGTCCCAGCTACTTGGGAGGCGGAGGCAAGAGACTCGCTTGAGCCCAGGAATTGGAGGTTGCTGTGAGCTGTGATGCCACGGCGCTCTATCCAGGGTGACAGCTTGAGGCTCTGTCTCAAAAAAAAAAAAAACAAAAACAAACAAACAAACAAAAGAAATGGATGATGTGATATGAAAAGGAAACAAATACTGACAACTGAGTAAATAATGAAGGGAAATATTTAAAAAAGAACCCTCAGTAGATTCTTGAGTTAGCTAAAGGGAAGAGACAAGAACACACGGATGGGAGAAGCATAGGAGAAAAAGAAGTCAACGTTCCTTCTCAGTGACATTATCTCAGGATGCTACACTAAGTAACTCCTACAATCTTTTATGCCTCAAAGTTGACAGTGATGCTTAACTAGGTAATGCTATAGGAAAGCAAGGTGCAAAAAGTCTAGCAATAAGGGAAAAAAGACTATATTTGATGATAGTGCTCTGAAATGATTGAACAATTTATCCAAGCTATTTAATTTGGTTTTTGTTTGTTTTCTACCTGCCAGACAGCCTCCTCATCTCTAGTGGGTGTTCAAGCCATTCTCTTTTACTGTATATACTCTCTTTTTTTCTCTTGTTTGATGGAAACACAATTTGTCCAGCACTGCAAGGTGTATAAGACACTTTCATATCCTCTATCTTATCTGCTTTTCAGAACACCCTCAGGAACTAATTATTATCACCCATACTTTAGCAGGAGAATCTGAGACCCAGACACATTAGGTGATCCATCTAGTTGGTAAGTGGAAGAGCTGAGAGCCAGCCCTAAATCCAATTCCAGGCTCTTCCCAGACCACGCCAGCACTCTTACAGCTGGGGCTAAGGGGGGCGGGGAACACTAATAAAGGGGGCAGTGGAGAACCATTAATTGAGAAACCCGCTAATTTGTAACATGTACCTTGGTAATTAAAGAAACCTCGGGCCTTTTTCTCATTGGTGGATGGAATGACAGTTCCAATGAAGAAGTTTGCAATAGCAACGAGAAGAATGACCAGAAGAATCACTTGAGCCTATAATGGCAAAGTGAACAGAGACCAAGTTAGAAACATTCAACAACCTTCTACTTAGTTAGAAAACTTGTAATGGTCCACTAGAGACATTGTTGTTCAGACTGTGCTACCAGAATAGATAATCCACACATCCTTATAGAATACCATCTTAAAAGACTTATTCTTTCTGGATATAGATGCTACATTTTCATTTTTCTTTCTTTCTTTTTCTTTTTTTTTGAGGGGGGAATGGAGTCTCACTTTGTCACCCTCAGTAGAGTGCCATTGCATCACAGCTCACAGCAACCTCAAACTCTTGGGCTTGAGTGATCCTCTTGCCTCAGCCTTCTGAGTAGTTGGGACTATGGGTGCCTACCATAACAGCTGGCTAGTTTTTCTATTTTTAGTAAAGATGGGGACTTGCTCTTGCTCAGACTGGTCTTGAATTCCTGATCTCAGGCAGTCCTCCTGCCTCGGCCTCCTAGAGTGCTAGGATTATAGGCATGAGCCACCATGCCCTGGCTTAGATGCTGTTTTCAACGGGAGCATGTGCTTCGACACTTGAGGGTGACATTTGAAGAACATTCTAAATATTAGATGATGTGATATAATCACGTCAATCATGATGTCCCAGCAATGTAAACGGAGTGAAAGTTTTCAACACTGGCAGACCTGAGTTTTCTCTAGGCGGAGCACCTGGGGGTTCTTCCTCTTCCTAGTGCTCTCGCAGGAGTATGGACACAGAACGATTCTAGAATTCCTACGACACGCGGTGCACCTGAGGGCAGGGTGCCGCTGTGCACTCAGGACCAGTGGTCTGTGAAGTTGACCAGCCAAAGGGTGTTCCTGCTGTTTCTCTAGCACTGCCAGGTGTTTCTGGGCGTGGCGTTGCCATGCACTCTTCCTGCTCCCTGGAACACACGCTTCACCTACTCTGCGTAGCCATTGCCTTCGCATCCTTTAAATCTCAGTTACCTTCTCAGTGATCCCTTCATCTAAATCCTAACAGCTCTATGTCCATCAGGGCTTACAACAGAACAGATTCAGACCTAACTTCTCCTGTATTCATTCATTCAGGTGACTAATCCCGCCAGCAAACTCATAACCCTCTGAAGTAGGCAATTTTATCATCTACCTTTTAAAGATAAAAAGAAACCGAGGCACAGAGAGGTTATATAACTTATTCAGGTTCACAGGAAAATATAAACCACATTCAAATGCGCTCTGACCACAAAGCAAGAGAGGTAAATTCTACCTTCTCCCACCTCTGAGCTTCGTTGCCTCCTCTCGGAATCAAGTGATCTAAAATAACTTTCCTCTGGTTTTTCTTTTTTTCTGAGTGTCTTGTTTATTTTCTTCAAGTGCTTTTCACAATTTATGATCTTATATGTATTTGTTTACTTGTTTGTCAGTCCTCTATCTACAGACCACATGAACAAGGGCAGAGATTCTGCCTGAACAAGGGCAGGGATTCTGCCTGCTTTGGTCACACCTGCGCTTCTGATGGCTAGCAGAATGCTCAGCACCTGTAGGCACTTAGTACATTTTTGGTTAATATGTGAACCCACAAATAAATGCCACATAGCAGTGTTTCTATCGCCTTGTACGGGTGAGAGGCTTCAGCTGTCTTTGCATCTCTTGTGACAGATTGTAGTCCCTTCATCTCCAGGCACACGGGAACATTTTCAATCACACCAACCACTGGAGGGAGTTACAGAGGAGGCAAAATTCATGCTTCCTGTCATTCAAAATTTACGATCTGTTTTACTACTAGTTAAACCCAGATATTTTCTGGTTCCAAAGCCTAGGGAGCCTTCAAACTTGCTGGTGAAATATTGGGTGTCAGGCCAGGTGCAGTGGCTCACACCTGTAATTCTAGCTCCTGGGAGGCTGAGGTGGGTGGAATGCTTGAACTCAGGAGTTCAAAACCAGCCTGAGCAAGAGGGAAACCCTGTCTCCACTAAAAATAGAAAAAAAAACCCAAATATATATATATGAAAAATTAGCCAGGCATCTGAGGCAAGAATATTGCTTGAGCCCAAGAGTTTGAGGTTGCTCTGAGCTATCCTGATGCCATGGCACTGTACCTAAGGCAACAGACTGAGACTCTGTCAACATAGGCAAAAAACATAGGCAAAAACTGGATTTCAGAAGAGAATGACAGTTTCTGCTTCCTTTACTGTCATACTGTCTCAACACATCTGTCATTTCTTTTGGGTTTCAGGACCCATGGGCAGCTTGAAAGGAGGCACTAGGGTATTTTTTTTTTTTTTTTTTGTAGAGACAGAGTCTCAATTTATCACCCTCGGTAGAGTGCTGTGGCATCACACAGCTCACAGCAACCTCCAACTCCTGGGCTTAGGCGATTCTCTTGCCTCAGCCTCCTGAGTAGCTGGGACTACAAGTGCCCACCACAATACCCAGCTATTTTTTTTTTTTTTTACAGTTTGGCCGGGGCTGGGTTTGAACCCGCCATCCTTGGTTTGAGCCACAGGTGCCGCCCAACACTAGGGTTTATGATCAAGAGACACAGCCTTCCAGTGTGCACACTGCTATGATCCCATGGGGTCTGTGCATGGAGACGGCGGCCACACTGCAGGCTGTGTCATGTGATAGCAGAAAGAACCACAAAACACAGTCTCTAGCACATGACTCAGAAGCTGCGAGGCAAGATTGTCTGGACTTGCTGCTTTGCAGGTGTGGTGTTCCACCTGGAGCTCACCTTTCACCAGGGCAAATAATAGCAGCAATTCCTTTTTTTTTTAGTTACTGGCAGGAGCCTGTTATGCTCTTGTCTCTACTGGACCTCCTTCTGCTGGGGTGGTAAGGGAAATGTGGTGGAACAGCGATTCTTTTTGAATATGGGGTTCCTTCTATTCCTACATTTTATTCAGAACCTAACCAGCAGTTGTTGGTAAGATCATTTTTGAAAAATTCACCTTTGCTTCCCATTCCATTCCAGCTACTGAAATTCCTAAAAGAATCACCACAGTGATGGTGCCTATAATCCGGATGTCGTTGGTTTTATCCACCATCATCGAATCACTCTCCTAGGGAGGAAAGTATTGTCACGTGGTTAGAGATACAGCTTTCTGCATATGTGTCTTGTTAACTGCATTTAACAGTTGAGAGAGATACTGTACACTGAGCCATATAGGATAATAAAAAACGGAAGTGTTCATAAATTTCAGAAGATTATTTTTTTCCAATTTTTATCAAATTGGTCTTTGATAGCCAAGGTTAAAAGTTAGAAGTTTTAGGATTCATTCTACTCACAGCTTTTAAAGATACTGTAGCACAAAGGAAAAGTGTGCGTACATACACATAGTGTATTTTGTTTCAGAAGAATGATTAATTATGTCAAGGGGAATCCTGGAGGAAAAAAAATGAGTAGTTCATGGTATGACTATTAGAAATTAGTTTAGTTTAGGAATACACAGCACAAATCCAATAACGCAGCTCTTGAAGATAGCATACCTTATGAACTACAAGTTCATTTATTTATCTAATTTGCAAATATAGGTACTTTCACCCATTGAATTCAGTGAATGTCATCTTTACCACAGGACAAAGACTAGAAGTTAGTTGTTATGCTAGCTAATTAATATGTTTGTGTACATACCATCCCACGCTGTCACCTAAATCAGGAAATATCTAGTTTTCTGTAGGGAGTTATTTTCATGTCTGAACTTTCTTTCTCTTTGGACATCGATAACCATAATTATAGTATTACTGCTGTTAATAATATCCATTACTTATCCAATGTTTCAACTCTTACACAGTATTTCATGTATGTTATTTCATTTGCTTCGTAGACGCTTCTGTGAAATATGTAGAATAGTATTATTAGCCCATGTTATACATTTGGAAAATAGGGTTCAGATTAATAGAGGGGCTGATCCAAAGTCTCTGGCTTCTAAAGTTGAGGGCCAGGACTCAAAGCCAGAATTTCTGATGCTAAGCTCAGACTCCTTCTACTATATCCAACTTTCTCCTCTCATCTTGCCATCATCATATGTCCTAGTGCCTGGAAAAAGAAAATTAAATTGAATTATCTTGCTTGGCTGAAGACAAGGAAAGCTTTTAATTACCTTAAGAAGATCTACCACAGTCTCAGCAAATCCCACCACATACATGGCAACAGCCACTGCATTGGCAAAAGCAAAGATCAAACCTATTGACCCACCGAACTCAGGACCTAAACTTCGGGAAATAAGGTAGTAGGCCCCACCTGAAATGAGAAATGAGCACGATTTACATTTGTGGAGCTGCTAGTTTATATGACTCAACGATTTTAAGGGTCTGAGAACATTTAAATATTAATTATCCTAATAAAAATAGACAATAATTATCATAATACATACATTATGAGTTCCTTTAGGAACCCTGTGTCACCCTAGTGAATAACTTAGTCCTCCTTTGTACACCGTACATAATCTACAATAGAAGAAGTAGCCTGACTTAATAAAACCCAATTTATTGAAAGCTAAATGTAAAAAAATGCTACGAATAAGAACACAGCAAACTTTATCCCCCAAGTACTTTGTCTTTAGAAAAGGTCACTGGGTTCTTAAATTAATAAAGCAACTGAAGTAAAATTTGATATCCAATTTCCAGGAAAAGGCAAGCCTAGGTAGAAAATGAAATGGATGAAGTACATATAATTTTTTGGTATATACAGTATTTGCTACATAAAACAGAGTGTGTATCTGTGTAGTGCTATATATTTCTCATCTATAAATCAGAGCTGGGGAAGCTTTTATATTTTTAGCTTGAGAAGGCATGATTATTGCCAAATACCGGTGTGTGTGTGTGTGGCAAGTGGGAAAAAAAAGTAGGGAGGACTTGGACCAATTGCTTCTCCCTTGGACATGGAAGAAGTAGTTTTACCTATGGCCACATACTTATGCTCATCAAAGACTGAACTAGGTTTGTCAACTAACTGCCTGGATGGTTAGTTGCTAATAGCTCATACTGAGCTGGTCTTAGAGGTAGACAGAGTGGGCCCAAACCCACCTAAAAACAAAACAAAGTTACTTTTGACTGTGAAGAAATTTCTTTCACTGTAGTAATTCCTTTGGGTTCAGGGGTCAAAGTTCTCTCTTAAAATGTAACATACGATCTGGGCAGAGCAAATTCCCATTATTTCCTTTAGTCAAACACATTAGTTAGTCAGTTCCCTAGGTAGGCTTGGTCACAATGAGAGCCAGGCAGGAGTTGAGAGTGGAGATGTGTCCTGGGTGGGATGGTGTTCTAGAGAGCTCTGAGTAGGGACAGTTGGATAAGCTTCCCAGGCAGAGAACCCGGGGAACCAAAGAAAGGAAGTTGGAAGAACAGTGATAAACTTTATCCACTTCCTCCACTGCCTGGGCCTGCCTGCTCCTAGATGTTTTGAAAGTGGCTCTTTTTAATATATTTATTTATTTTCTTTTGCATCCCTTCCCATACCTGCCGGCCACTGGGAGCACAGTGTTTGTGGTGAATCCTGAGGGCTGGGCACAGGACCAGTTTACTGAATAGGAATCGTCCACAGTGCTGCCTCGGGTGCTGCAGCGGACCCACACTGAGGGCCCTGAGAGAGTCAGCCATGCTCATGCACAGAAGCCATGCGCTTTGTGGCAGCATCCCATGTCTTCCTACTACACACATGGTCACTCTCCACTTGATAGACATTATCTCATCACAGGAAATGGTCATAAAAATCTTCTCTGGAGATCTCCTAATCTTATTTGAGAAAACTTTTGCCTTGCTGTTTAAATTTGGAATATTTTATTCAAAGATTGTGGGGACAAATGAGCACTATGCCAATTTCACTTCTAATACTAAACCAGCTTCACACATTACTAGCAATGGAGCCTGTGTTCACAGGTAAATGGATTGGCTTACCTCCTCTTACCACGCCATTCGTGCAAATAGCAGACATAGAAATACCTGTGAGTGTCGTCACCACCACACTCAGGCCAATGATGATGAATCCAAGACCTGCAAAAGCCCCCAAGAAAGGTGTTTGGCTCCTGTACTGAGAGAAGTCACCAGCACTTCACGTGACAGCTGGCGAATCTGGACACAGGAGGTTCAGTCTCTCCGTGAAAACCTGAAATGTTCTAAAAGCTCCCATGCCACGAAGGTCTAGCAAGCACCTGAAATGTACTAAACTTTAAAACTGAAGCCACGTCCAGGAATCATTTTCTAAGAATCACCAGCAAGAGGTGGGCAGACCAGCCTGAAAAATAAACTGTTTAGTCAAGGGATTTGCACACCTGTAAAGCATGACCTGAAATGTACCAGAGAGGTCCGTTAGAAACAAGACTAGAGATGACCAGCATGGGGCTGACCAGCATACATGCCATACCTTATGTTTTCTTCTGCATCTGGCTCTTCCAAATTGTTAGCCAGGCTTCAAGAACCTTGGGCTACTTTCTCGTTCCCATCAAAAAGAAGTATATAAAAAGTTTTTGCCTACCCGTAGCAACTGATGAGGGCATTAGATATCTTAGAGATTTTACCTCCACGGACAAACCCGTTAGTTGCTATTGCAGAAGTTGACAACCCAGTAATAGAAGTTACCATGGTGGAAAGAAGAATTATGACAACTCCGAGACCTGTTAGCAATGAAAGATAGAAGATATTGCATTTTACTTTTCTTCCTTGGATCCTCTTTGGCTGCAAACTATACTGCCTTTAATTTAACTTTTTCAGGTCCGCGCCTTGGGCCCCGATGGACTTTCTTTGGGCTAAAGAGAAACTGGTATGGCCGGCATAAAGATCAAGTTGGAGAACTGCTCATCAGGATGAAGGATGGTTTCAAAATGACACACAGCCTAAAATGCAGCCCAGGAAAGGAAAAGGTGACTTATGCTGGCGTCCCGGGAGAGAAACTACCCTGGCTGTGAAAAGAGAAAACATGACATTTGACCTTCTTTCTTGCTTGAGAGCAACCTGAATGAGAAAGTTGGAGGTTTGACAAAGGTTAAAACCTTCTCCGTTTTTCTTGCATCTCTGCCTGTGGGGGAGGGGACAGGAACCAACCTGCATTACCTTTGAAAACACTCCCATAAGGTCGGTGGTGAACTATTAGAGCCTGTGTTGCCTTTACCTTACAAATGATGGTGCGGGTCACAAATTTTAATTACCTCCTCTGACATATCCATTTGTGGCAATAGCAGAGGTGGATAAACCAGTGATACCCGTCACTGTCACGGCTAAGCCGATGATAATCACACCAAGACCTCAGTTGAGAAAGGAGAAATAAAGGCATTAAATAGTGGAATAATCCATTAGGTTATTTACAGACTTGCCAGCAAATCTAAGGAAATCACTGAAAAGCCACATGTGAGTTCAGCATGTTGCAGGGAAATCACACAGAGTAAGTGCTCATGTTTTGAGAAACTCAAGCACTAAAAGATGCATTCCTAAGCTGTACACAACAAAACAACTCTGGTCAAAATTTAATGTGAACCCCATCTTTGATAAAGTTCTGCATAGGTATAAACAACATATTTGGTGCATAATTCCAAGCTGTCCGTATAACTGGAGATTAAATGTTCATCTTTCCAGGTAGCTTTCCTTTTTTTTTGTACATATGGTCATGTAGCAGTGGAAAATTAGATACAGTATAGCAAATTGTTCATCAGGCAGATGGGTAGGGTGGAAAGAATCAAATCAAATGACATTAACTTATTGGCTGTGTGATCCTGGCAAGTTACATGAGCAAAACATGGCAATGGGATTAGAAAGAACGCATGCACGTATAAAGTGGTTAGCGTGGCTCACAGGACAGAGCAGAGCACAGCACACAGTCAATGCCACTGTTTTGGGGGCATATCTAAAAACAGTTCCAATAGCAATTTTTTAAAAAACCTACTATATATCCAGTCATGTGGCAGGCAGTGTGAGAAATGCAAGGAGCAAAAAAAAAAATGAAATGAAACAGCTGTCCTCAAGGATCTTATGATGTGGAAGTCTGATGACTATTTGGAGAAGGTGGAAGTAGCAGCAGCCAGAATTCGAGGAAGGAGAAACTGCTTTCAGCTTCAAGAAACACACAGACAGGAGGATACTACAGGGTAGCAAAATAGGCCACTTTGCTGTAAGAATTTTTTTTTTTTTTTTTTTTTTTTTTTGAGACAGAGTCTCACTATGTCATCCTCGGTTGAGTGCCATGGCGTCACAGCTCACAGCAACCTCCAACTCTTGGGCTTAAGCAATTCTCTAGCCTCAGCTTCCCAAGTAGCTGGGACTACAGGTGCCCACCACAACACTGGGCTATTTTTTGGTTGTAGTTGTCATTGTTGTTTAGCAGGCCCTGGTCGGGCTTGAACCCGTCAGCCTTGGTGTATGTGGCTGGTGCCCTACTGTAACTCACTGAGCTACAAGCACCAAGCCACTTTGCTGTAAGATTTTTTGAGCTGAAGGCAATTGAAATGAAGCAGATACAAGAAAAGCTGTTGGTCCTTTTCCTATTTGCCTAAATGCAGGACATGAATTTATGAATGTTCCCCTTCTCTCTACCGGGACAAACAGAGGCTCATTACGAGAGACAACTCCCGGCCAATGATGAGTAGAAGGAAATAGTTTTTCCTTTCTTATAATAATACCCTTTCCAACAGAAGCCAATCTAGAATTTAGGGAGAAGGTTGTGAGGTCACAGCTACTGAGCTCCCCAGGAATCTCCAAGAATGCTCCGGTCCAGGCTGCAAGATATGGTCCCTACATAGAGTGAAAGCTCCACGGTTGTTGGCAGGCTGTCTGTCCCATGGATGGTTAGAAGGACAGCCCACCAAGAGAGGATGTCATCTATCCGGCTGTGCCCCAGTAGAAGGGGAAGTGGGAGGAGATTAAGGCAGAAACAGGAAGCTGGTACTAGAGGCTGGGTCTTGGATGCTCCAGGCTCTGGCCAGTGTCTCTGTGCTATCTCGAAGGTGAAAATGCAGTGGGAAGAGGGTGACCGTGTGGTACAAGCTGCAAACTTGGACCCTATTACTTTGGCCCCTATAGACTCTTATAAACCAGGGGTATTAAAAATAGTTGCTCTAAATTCTTTGTATCTATTGTAGGGATACTGTGGTGAGCATCATTCCTGTATCATTATGTGGCCTCAGGTCCTTGTATCAGTAAAAATGATTCATTTTTATCTTTTGTGCTCACTTTGCTCTTACCTTTGAGGAAGTTTGATATCAATGATTAGCACACCCCAGAAACTGTCTAGGGCCATATAGTTTGCATTTCATGACATTAAATCTACTCTGACTTCAGCATTTCCCCACCATTATTTTCCCATTACCTCTTATCTTCACAACAATTCTTAATTCATCCTTTTGCATTGCATATATTTCTGTAAACCATTTGAAATCTTGGAACAAAATTGCACGCTTTTATACAACAAAGGTTTTTGCTTCTCTCACAATCAAACATAAAATCTTAGAGCAAAAAACAACTTAGAAAATATTCATTCACTGTTTTCTCAAAGTGTGGTCCTTGAACCACCTGCTTCAGGAGATGCTTGGGATGCATATTAAAAATGCCCAGACCTATTGAGTTTGGATCTTAAAAAGTAAATACCAGGATTCTGCAATTTCCTAACCTCACTTCCCAGATAATTCCTACTTACTCAACAGTAAGATGACTGAGCTACCTTCAGCCTATCTCAACTTGTGTGTCTGTTCAGAAAGCTTCTACAGCATTATTCTCAAAGAACTGATTGGGAAAGAAGTCACTCTAACCCACCCCCTAACTTTTAGACGAGATAGTGAAATTCACAGGATAAAAGTGAGTTGCTTCAGACTGTATTCCTGCTTTTCACACCCACTTTCCTGCTTAAAGGTTACGTTTCTTTTAAACTATCTTGTCCCAGACAAGTTCTTCAAGACAGAGAAGGCCTAGACCACGTTATCAGCTCCTTCTAGCCTTCGCTTTTGGGAACAAGACAGTCACAACTTTTAGCCCCAGAATGGTTACCCAAGGGCTGAGCTACTGTGACTGGCTCCAGATTCCCTCTGGCTTATTCCCAAGGTCTCCAGACTTCTTCCCCAAACAGCAACCAAAGCAAGAAGAAAATACTTATATTAGTTTCTTTTCTTTGCCAATAAAGGAAACCCAAATGGGACTCAGAGAGAACTTAGCTCATTTAGCTTTAAGTTCACAGCAGAGGTCTGTAGAACTGAGGTTGATGATAAGTTTCTACTATTCATGAAAGTCTATCCTCCCAGAATTTAAAAAGAAAGAAAGAAAGAAGGAAAGAAAAGACAAACACAAACCTCCACTCAAAGGAAAACTCTGAACACTCATTAGGTGGCCTTCTAATCTCTTCTAATATATAATTTAAGTATTTAAATAAAAGATCCTTATGGAAACAACACCAACGTCTGATAGTGTAATAGGCCATTTCACAGAAGATAGGATTCTTCATATTTTACACTTTTGCAATACACTTGAAGCTGGGTTGACTGTGAAGAGTAATGTAAGATCTGATTAAAGTTCAGATTATTGCCCAAACATATGGATGTTTAAATAAGTTGCATTATAAAGAATTACTCTTGCCCTTGGCTACTCTCACACCTCCAAACAAAGTAATGTTGCTTGATGATCTCAATAAGTTACTAAACTGCCCTTAAAAACCTAATTTTGCATGAAACCCTGAAGCAAAACCTTGGCAATATGAAGATGCAGATTTTCCATGGAACGGCATACACTCATTCTGGCCCCTGTGGCTGTGTGCCTTCATTTGCTATGCACCATAAAACCGGCAAACAGCCCTTTGTCAGGAACCCAGCAGTTGCCAAACATGAAAAGGGAAAAAACTATGGAAACTGGTGCCAAGTTTTCAATTTACAGCACAGCCCTTTCTTTTTCCTACTTAGTCTTCTGGTGATTCTGAATGTGTTCTGAGGAGCAAAGGCAATAAAGAATGACCAACTACCTTTAAAAATGTGAATTGAGATACCTTCTGGAGCAGTGTCTGAAAGCACATTTGAACTTCTATGTTCTTGATATTAAGTCTCCCCCTGAAAGTGAATTTATAATTTTTTTTCCAGATATGGAGGAGAACAGCATTGATTTTTATTGCATTCAATCAGAAGCTTTGATAAAATTTAAATAAACTCTTCATATAAATTTTACTAATATATTCCCAAACAAAAAAAGATGTACTAGAGGAAATCATGTTTTAAAGGCAATATACAATTGAAAAACATTAAATAATCACTCTTAATGCCATTATCAGTTAGAAAAAATTAGTGAGTACACATGAAGTTGAGTCATTTCATGTATCATTTGAAGCTTATATCTGGTAGTATTTTCTTAACCATTGTTTTCTGACTGCTGGTAACTGAAAGTAACATAATTATTTTCTTTGGAAAATGTTCCACACTCCAGCATTTTTATGAGTCAGGTCACACTTTCATCAGTTTTCCTCCAATTGTTTTTATTTAGTGAAATTTTGGCAAGCATCATACTAGGGAGAGGCAAATGCCCATACATCCCCAAATATGAATGTTATTATCTAAAATGAATGTGCTTTCAAAAGACGAAAATAACCACTTGAGTGTTCACCTATTTGGCAAGGTGGAAAATTCCAGTCTCACCAGAGTTAGCTCTTCACCTTTCCTCTCTGCCAAACATTGTCAAAGAGACAAAGTAAAAAGAGCCCAAGTGTAAATTATTTCTGTGACCTTCCTCTCACATTGAGCATTAATGGTGCAAATGAGCTGCCTATTGAGCTTATAATTTATATCAACAATTATGTAGGCAAAATGCTTACCAATTCCGGCTTCTCCAACAATCCAGGAGAGGCGGATGAAGAGCATGACTCCCCAGATGTTCAGCATGCATCTTACCTGAGGATTGAAGGGGTGGGGAAAGGGGACATGAGAAGTGATAGTGGGGCAAGATCGCCCTCCTTGAATTGCTGGTGTCAGGGGTGTGTTAACACTTACTCCCTTACAATATTGAATGGATAGTTCTCTTTCATAAACAGAGGAGTTTTCTCACCAGCACACCTTTCACCCATCCAAACTTCACAACACCAGTCTGATCTTCCTTGTTCTCAGCTTGTTCATCTCCAGTCATCCCATCTCCATTAGCAACCCTGTCAGCTGAACCCGGGGCCACGGCCACATTCTGCATTTTTATAGAAAGCAAAAATGCAATAGTTGGTCAATGAACAAACCACTCCATCAAACTTTCAAAGGTAAATCAAAACAATTGACATAAAATTTTAAACCAAAAAAAAAAAAAAAAAAAAAAAAGCAAGGGGGCGCACAAACTGATCATTTTAGTTTTTTTGTTTTGTTTTTTGCTTTTCCCTAGGAGCTGATGGGTTCCTTTTGTGATCGAGCTTTAGGCCTGGCGAAGACTGCAGGGGTGGTGGAGGGACCTTGAGCAGTTCTTCCGCTAGTGAGAATATTTCCTTTGGCGAAAGTGATCAAACTTTGATAAATGTAGAACACAAAAAGAAAAAGAGAGTAGAGATGCAAGAAAAGAAGGCCGAGCAAGGGTGAATGAGGGTCTTTAGAAGGCATGGTAGGAGGTTCAGAAAGACAACCTTTCTTAGCTATGCAGTCTCTGCATTTCTTTCTGTGAAACTGTACTTCATTTTATTCATTTAAAATCATGATGATAAAATTTCTCTCCTCACCTCGGAGGATCTTTAAGAAGATTCAGTGTGGCCAGGAGGGTGGCTCATGCCTGTAATCCTAGCACTCTGGGATGCCAAGGTGGGTGGCTCACTTAAGCTCAGGAATTGGAGACCAGCCTGAGCAAGTGTGAGACACCATCTCCACTAAAAATAGAAAAAACTAGCTGGGCTTTGTGGTGAGCACCTATAGTCCCAGCTACTTGGGAGGCTGATGTAAAAGGATCGCTTAAGTCCAAGAGTTTGAGGTTGCTGTGAGCTGTGATGCCACAGCACTCTACCTTGGGCGACAGAGTGAGACTCCGTCTCAAAACAAACAAACAAGCAATAACAACAAAAGGATTCATGGCAGAACACATAGAAATGTTTTTCAAGAAAAGAAAGTTTGAAGAGTCTGAAGTATTCTACAAAAGTTTCACTCCCTGGACGATTGACTGCAGGAGCACTATTCCTATAGAAGAAGCGTCTTTCAGCGTCCCTACGTCTCTGCCTGAGAGTTGTTCAATGTGTTTGTATCGTATAGAAGGTAAGAAGTCTCATAACTGAGTACTAGAAAGACTAGTTGAGTGGAAATAAGAAGTAGTGTAAATAAAGGTTTAAGCTTTTATATCATTTTTTTTTCTTGTGACTTAACTCTGAAAAAGACCATTCTTCTGAGTAGGCTAGTCTCTGAGTTCCATGGGGAAGGGAACAGCTCTATTTCTCTCAAGTTAAGAATAGCTCTCAATCTTTAATTTCCCTTGTAGGTGTGACTTTGGAGAATTTCACCTATTTAATTTAGCTCATCTGGCACCTAGCTACCTACTTGGGTCGACTATACCTCTTTGAGTGCTGGAAAAAGCTTTCTTTTTTAGGAAAGGTTTTGAAATCACTGGAGAAGTCTCTTAGCTTTAGCACTTAATTACCATCATTATAGAATAATTTTATCATGTTTAAGTGGTCTAAATTAGTTTAAGCCTAAGATTATATATTCTGATGTCACTAGCTAAAAAGTCTCAAAAAAGGGCATTGTTTTCTTCCTCTGAAATGGGACAGCTGTGAAATAAACATTCAATATGTCTTAGACAGTTTTCTTTTTAAAAGACGACTAATGTTCTTGCCCTCACCATACTCAAAGGCTCTTGATTTGGGGCTTTTCTGTGCCATTAGCGTCCCCACTGTCCACTGTTCTTAATTTGGGCTAATTGCTCCAACTCATTTGGACTTCTCCTCTTCTGCCAGGCTGTTCTCCTTCTCCATGTAAGTATGGATTTCTCCCTGACTTTCTCTCCCATGAGACTTTGTTCATGATACTGTGGTGAACACTTGGACAACTAATATAATCAACGTAATAAGAGTCACTCTATGACTATTGAACTGAAGAAAGATTCAGCATTTAATTACCATTATTATAGAATGATAGCAGTCATTCTATTTTGTGGGTTACTTTTCCTCAGTACCAGCCAAGGGCTTGCCATATAGCAGATCATCAACAGACAACACTGAATCTGTAAGGTGGACTTGAAAGTCCCCGATCCCTACCACTTAGGAGCAGACACCCTAATTTCTTATCTATTCTAGACTGCTATTTCTTTTCCCATACTTCTCTATGGGGCAGTCCATTTATTACTGTTTCCTCTGTGCAAGCCACATTAAAACAGGGAGGTAAAGGGAATGAATCCCAAGCCAGGTTATCTTATTATTTTTTGACAGCATTAGGAAAAAATTGAATGACAGAGGAGATTAAAATTCATAGTTAAAATTTAGTTTTGAATTGCCTGAGGAATATTTTAATCTTAAGCATTCCCAGTTCCTATTTGCACAAATAATTGGAAACTGACATTACATATTCATACCCATGTAGGATGTGTATAAGCAAAGTCCAGAGAAATTGAGGCTGAATTGGCAGAGCGGAAACAAGTGATCTGTATCAGCTACAGATACAAGCCATGTGTATAATTCAAAATTTTCTAGTAGCTACTTTTTAAAAAGTAAAAAGGAATTGGGGAAATAATGGGTTTAGACATGGACTCTTAAATTTTAAAAATATATTTAATCTTCTTAGCTCTTTCTAATATTTGCATATTTATTACCATAGTTGCACCCCAATTTGTAAGAGGGAACTGACTCACAGAGTGTTTTGATAATATATTTACTTAATAGAATCTATATGAAATAGTATTATTTCAACATATAATCAGTATACAAATATCAGTGAAGTATTTTACATTCTTTTTTTCTGTATGTCTTTGAAATCCACCGTGCGTTTTTCACTGACAGCACATCTCAATCTGAGCGAGCCACATTTCAAATGCTCAATAACCACATGTGGTTGGTGACTACCATATTGAATAGCATAGATCTATACAATACATTCAATTTCAAATGGATGAAACATTTGAGACTGTTTTCCAGTCAATTAAAAATTCTATTTTTCTCTGAAAGAATTCCACACACATTAGGCAGCTGAATGGATCAAGTGTAACTTTTATTTTTCATAACACGTAATCAACAAGAATAGGGAATTAAGGAATGTGGTAAAATGTCCATGAATGTTGAAGAGAATATTTGGCTAGGAGATTCACTTATTTGAGAAAAACTTTTTAAAAAAATTGTCAATAGTCTGGTTAATCAAGGTCCCATAGTCAGACTCATAGAACTACTCATTCAGGGAAAAGGCAATTTCCTTTGCCTAGATTAATTGAGGGTCCCATGAGACACAGCTTTAGTCACTTGCCTCTTTAAAGATAGTCTTGGGAATACAACCCATGTTTTCTGATTAAACCTGAACTTGAAGATTTGGTCCAGGAAATTACTCTGCTACCTGATGGACTCCAATGATGACTGCGACCCTTAAATCTGAATTAATGAGAATACTAATGACTGTAAAAATATATTACACAAAGTAGGCTAAAGGATGAATAGAATATTTGAAAATTTCCCTTAAATGAACATTTCTTCCTGATAGATGCCCCCTGGTCACGGTTTAATGGTTCTTCTATTTATCCCTAGGATTTTACAACATGATGCAAAATGAATATTCTTAGAGGGCATAGTAGAGAAATCACCGTTTATAGAAATCGAAATTTGTAAAGCAATCATTTTCTAAATTATTAAAAAACAATCAATGTATAGCATTCATCTTTCTTTTAAGTAAATAAGTTCAACTTTCTGGAGATCCAAAAATATATTTATACCACAGAGGTGGAAAAGCCTTGAATGAATACTTCTTTTGTTGACTATTAAGATTTGATAGAAAATCTACAAGCATAGAAGCCATTTCCATTGCTCACTGTCACGTAGGTGCTGAAAAGTCTTAATCTTTCTTGGATACTGCCAATGAGAATAAATTCAATGGTCTTTCCCCTAGATCTTATTTTGAAGTAGTTTACTCTAAGTCAAAGTCATTTTTCTGTTTGCCGTCTTCCTTTTCTGACCTGGCGAAGCAAAACTTTTTTCTTTTTCTTTTATTTTTTTTGAGACAGAGTCTCACTTGGTCACCCTTGGTAGAGTGCCATGGCGTCTTAGTTCACAGAAACCTCAAACTTTTCGGTTCAAATGATCCTCTTGCCTCAGCCTCCCTAGTATCTGGGACTACTGGCGTCCATCACAACACCTGGCTTTTTCAAGATGGGGTCTTGCTTGGGCTCAAGTTGGTCTCCAACTTGTGAGCTCAGGCAAACCACCCACCTCAGACTCCCAAGTGCTAGGATTACAGGCATGAGCCACCGCTCCCAGCCATGGTTTCACTTTTTAATAACTATTTTCTTTGTAAGTCAGAGCAGCAACTATAAACTCAACTTATCATTGAAGTACTGAATATGACTTTGGGCTGAGGGTTGGTGGAGGCTTGAAGGCTATGAGGTGTAACCAGTGACTTTCAGACTCCCAACTCTTTCGTGTTCTTGAGACCAAAGTCTCGAAAACTAAAAGTTCTATGACTGCCGCCTGTAAATAGTTTTTTCCCTCACACTTTGAATTGATGTGTTTGTTCACACTCCATTACCATAAATTATGACCTGCAACCTTTTATAAATGCATTTTAAATGTTTAGCTTTAGGGAATGATTATTTATTTACCAAGAGTTTTACCTGTGCATTAAGGATTCAGAGAAGGTAAAATAAAGTATGTTTCAAAAAAGAAAGACCATTTGGTAAAAAGATTTTCCCCCTCTAAAATTGATAAACTACTGCATCTTCAATCCCATGTAGTTTAAAGGGCAAATTACTAATGAGTTGTAAAATGAAAGATTAAATTATTTTATTTAAAAGTAATATGATTTTTCAGCCTCCAGAAATATAACAAATATCTTTCTTGGTATCATCAACGCAGAGGAGATAAATATGTTTATTCTTTAATTCCCACTAGTTAATATTTACTCTTAATAATTTATACTTGCTTTCCCGTTCTGAGCTTTTCTCTCAGAGTGATAGAATTCTTTTTTTTTTTTTTTTTTTTTGAGACAGAGTCTCACTTTGATGCCCTCAGTAGAGTGCCTGGCATCACAGCTCACAGCAACCTCCAACTTTTGGGCTAGGGCTATCCTCTTGCCTCAGCCTCCCGAGCACCTGGGACTACAGGCACTCGCCACAATGCCCGGCTATTTTTGTTGCAGTTGCCACTGCTGTTTTAGCTGGCCGGGGCCAGGCTTGAACCCCTCACCCTTGGTACATGGGGCTGGCGCCCTACCCACTGAGCCACAGGTGCTGCCCAGGGTGATAGAATTATTAAACCATCATTGAGAAATAGATTCCCTAAATATTTAGGCCTAGATGATCCCTACTGTTTTATATTTTTCTTTTATTATTGACACATTCAAACATATACCAAAGTAAACAGAATAGTATAGTAAATTTTGCTTAACCTATCACTCAGGTTCAACAATTATGAACATATGGTCAACCTTATTCTATCTAAGCCCCTCACACCTTTGCCATTGAATTATTAATATTTAAAAACAAATCCTAATAAGACCTAGATAATTCCTAAGGTTATTTTCAGAAAAGAAAATGTGATTTTAACCATATTTTCACGTCTTATTGATCAACATTATTATGTTCGTACATTTCTATCTCTTTGTGCTAAAGGGTAGTATTTTAAATGATGGAAATAAGAGGTTTATTTTTCTTGTTTTAAAAGTTATTGGAAACTATGCCTATAAATCACTCTAGTGGTTATAATTTATAATCGTAGAATTACACAATCTCACACCCAAATTGATACATTTTATAACTAAGGCCAAAAGTTAGCTATGTGCAATAAACTGGCATACGAAAAAGAAATTCAAAAGGTTCTTAATATTTTCCAAGTATACCTTTATGAGAACTCCTACTTTTCTCACCATCTATTACTTAGCTATTTATAGTGGGAAATTAAGAGTGATTTATTTATTTGTTTATTTGAGGCAGAGGCTCACTGGGTTGCACAGGCTAGAGTACTGTGGTGTCATCTTCCCTCATGGCAACCTCAAACTCATGGGCTCAAGCAATCCTCTTGTTTCAGCCTCCCGAGTAGCTCAGACTCCAGGTGCCCACCACAATGCCCAGCTAATTTTTCTATTTCTAGTAGAGACTGGGGTGGGCGGGTGGGGAGGTGTTGCTCTGGCTCAAGCTGGTCTCTAATTCTTGAGCTCAAAGGGTTCTCCCGTGTCTGCTCCCAGAGTGCTAGGATTACAGGTGTAAGCCACCAAGCTGGGCTGGAAATTAAATTTTATTGTTTTTGTTTTTCTTTCACAGATATTTATTATTAACATTTATTTTTCTTCTTCTTCTTCTTCTTCTTCTTATTTTTTGTAGAGACAGAGTTTCACTTTATCGCCCTCAGTAGAGTGCTGTGGCGTCACACAGCTCACAGCAACCTCCAACTCCTGGGCTTAGGTGATTCTCTTGCCTCAGCCTCCTGAGTAGCTGGGACTACAGGCACTTGCCACAACGCCCGGCTATTTTTCTGTTTTGCAGTTCTGCCGAGGCTGGTTTTGAACCCACCACCTTCGGTATATGGGGCCGGCACCCTACTCGATGAGCCACAGGCACCGCCCTATTTTTATTATTATTTTTTTTATGAATAAGATAAAAAATTGCCCTGGGTAGAGTGCTATAGCATCACAGTGCACAGCAACCTCAAACTCTTGGGCTTAAGCGATTCTCTTGCCTCAGCCTCCCAAGTAGCTGGGACTACAGGTGCCGACCACAACACCTGGCTATTTTTTTGTTGCGGTTGTCGTTGTTTTAGCTGGCCTGGGCTGGTTTCGAACCCACCAGCCTTGGTGTATGTGGCTGGCACCCTACCCACTGAGCTGCAGGCTCCACTTTCCACAGACTATTTTAACAGTAAAGCTCCCAGGAGAACTGTTTTTGAGTACTAAGAAAATGTAACAAGTATCAGAATCAACCCTTAGTTGCAGAATTTCACTTCAACAAATATTTTATGGGCAGCTTCTGGTCATCACTGGCCTTGAAGGCATTTATTACTTCAATTTTCATGTTTATTTTATTAGGCTGCCATTCGCTTAGCGATTGTTTCTAATTTTAGTTATCCCAAAATCGAATTCTAAAGCTACATATTTAAACTTTGAAGCATTTTAGAAATTATTAATTTTTAGAGAAAACGTTTGAACATTTTTTTCCCCTTTCACAGAAGATAAGCATTTAATGCATTGATTCATGTGGGTTTAATGTTTGTTAACTTGACTACAGGTCCTTTATTTCTATCCATAACAATGTCATTTGACATATAAAATTCTGGGGGGAAGAGGTCAGATCTCTTTAGCTCACTTTCTACAGCAGCTCTTGTAAATACATACTTAATAAATGCTTTTTATGATGACAATGAAAATGATTGAGATCTATAATTCTGTCAGACAAGTAATATGATCTCCTGACGCAGTCCCACATAATGGTTAACGGGGATGAAATAAGGCAGGACTTCCTACTTGGCTTATTTGTGCCTGAGTTCCACCATTCTCTGTTAGCTGTTGAATGAGCTAAGGGAAAGTGCCGTGGGAGAGTAGACTGAGGAAGGAAAGTAACGATAAAGAGCAAGGACTCTGGAGTCCTGCAGAAGTGCATTCAATTTATTGGTCATGCAACCTTGGCTTCTTGACCTTGGAAGTTCATTGACTTCTTCAAGTCTTTGTTTTCTCTTCTAAAAGATCCATAGCATTTTATAAAATTGTCACCATCTCTAAAATAGTAATAATAATACTACCAACCTTGAGGGGTTGTATGGATAGAGTGAGAAATTTTTACATGTGAGACCAGTGGCTGATGCATAAAAAATTTCCCAATGAAAATTTGGTTATGATGACCTTGAAGTCATTCTTAATGCTTTTCTTTCACAAATTATTTTTAGTTATTAAAAGCCTAACAACCTACATGGGAAGTCATTCTATTGTTTTTGTTTGGGGTTGGTTTCTATACAGTTGGCCTCATTAAAAATAATATTTGGGTCTTACTTTTTGTAACACTTTATATTTTTCATCGATAGTTTATTTCAATGATGTCATAATATACAGCTTTGATAGAAAGGCTACATAGTTTTCTGAATCCATTATAATTATACTTTTTTTCTGAAATACTAACAACAATTGTGGTTAGTTAGGCTGAAAAGGAGTTCTGTTTCAGTTAGTTTTACAGTTTGAAATTATATGTGAAAAGGTGGCCACAGAATTAGGTTGGAAACTGATAGCAAAATTCTCTTTACAAAGTAAAGATACTAGATTAATCTTTGACAGGTGTCAAACAATCATTTCGTATGTTTTGATATGGGAAATCTTCAGAGTACATTGTTAAAGACGGTAGAATGCAGAACTATGTAAAATATGTTCTGATACGTGTTTAGAAAAATAATATAGGCAGACAGATATGAATGTAGATATTTATAGATATTTGTGTTATGCTTGTATATGCCTAGAAAATTTCTGGAAGGATTTTTATTTGCTTTTCAGAAATGCATAATTAATAGCCACTAATATAAATATTTAGCTCTTTCCTCCATAGAAAACAAAAGCATTTCTTCAATTTGGAATCACAAATCATTAGGATTATAAATTCTGTCTATATCTATTGCATCTAGAGTTTCACTTAATGCAGAGACTTAAAATAATGTCTTTCGAACCTATTTTTCATTTTACCTATTAGTACAATCTAGTCATGTAATTTTTTTTCTGACTTGGAAATTATAACCAAGATTTGCAGAAAAATTCAACTGGTTTTCTGTCTAAATACAGTCTGTTATTTGGTATGAATTTGCTATTGCTATATGGCTTTTAAAAGCATTGTAATCCTGAGTATAAAAAATACTGCCTAACTTTTACTATGTCAATACTTTCTTATGTAAATACTATTATTTACTTAATAATAATAATAGCTATATGTTTTCATACAAAATCTATGATAGTAAATACTATTATTTATATGTTTTCATACAAAATCTATGAAGTGTCTGAGTATAATTATGTAATGCTTATTTCATTGATGATTTCTAAGTGGGATTTGAGGAACTACTATAAAAATGTCAAGGGCCACTGGAGGTGGCAGCCCAGATACATTGCATTGCACATCTTCATTTCTTACTTGAGGAGGAGAAAGTAATTAAACAAAATTCACTAGCAAAGAGAAGAAGAGATAAATTGCAGGCCTTGACTGTTACACACGGAGAAGCAGACTGGTCCATACCACTTCAGCAACACTAGAACGTGCTAGTGTTGACAGGAAGGGGCCCATGGTAGATTCCATGGTTAAATTTGGATACCACTCCCCCCTGAGCTGTGTGGGTACCTCCACATGATTTAATCAGGATCAAATACCCTAGATAAGTGAGGGTCAAGTTTTATAAGAAGCGTTCTCTTTTACTATACTGGTTCAAAAATGATCATTTGGGGACTTGGACTTAAACCCAAATTTGAATATATTTAATTTTTTGTTCCTTTGTGTCTGAGAAAAAACCTGCTGAAGTCAATGTTAAGTTCTTAGTCTCATTTTATCTCTTCAAAAGTGCTTTGATATCCCAGACAGCTTTCACATTTGTCAAATGCAGTCATCTGTTTCCACTGTATCGTGATTCAGATGGCTTTCTAAACAACCATACGTTCAGAGCGTTCCTCCCTTTACAAAAAGATTTACATAAGCCCTGACCTTGGAAATTATTTTTCCCTCTCTGGGATGTCAGTTCTAAAAACAATGTGCATTTATTTCATCTTCTCTTCAGTGGTGTTAAAAATTCTATTGATTGGTGAATGAGAATATTTAATTTTGATACTAACTTTAATGAAGGAGGCATTAAAAAAAAATGTCCTGTGTCGTGTGGTAGAGTATTGTGGGATGGAATTTCAGGTCTGTTTTTGACCAATGTAAGTTCAGTTCACTTCCTGGGAATAAATTGCAATCTCTTTATATTGCCTCAATTCCTCTTTCTGTCCCTTCCACATCTTGGAACCCCCTTGTGCCTGCTCCCATGAATCTGGTCTTTCCTTCTTGCTTTTCTTCCTTTTGCCATTTTCCTTTTCCCTTTCTTCAAATAGAAAAGGAGAGTGACATCTCAATCTAATTTCAGGAATTTCAAATTGCCTCCCTCCTCAAAAACCCTTCTTGGGGGCTGCTGATTTGTCTGAAATGGCCATGTTGCCAACTTCTTTTGATTAAAGCACCAAGTAGTCCAGATAAAATCTAAATCTTATAAAGAAACCAACCGTTTAGGAGAGCGTTACTGGTATGGTATATAGGACAAGCAAGATGTCATGGGGAAAAAGGACACAGGACAAAACTGAGAACATGGGCTCCTCCTCGGCAGGTTACTTAGCCACAAGGGGCAGGACCCAGAGTCAGGGACCCTAGCAGCTGAGGGGAATAAGATCTGGAGATGGACGGAAGGATGAGCAGAAACTAAAGAAAGCTTTTTGCCTTTCTTGGCATCTTTCCTGAGAGCAGTATTCCTAGAATCTCTGGAGAGAGTAATCATTTACTAAAAAATTGTTGAATGAATGAATGAATAAATATAAAAGGCACTGTTTCAATCATTTTTCCCCCTCTCCTCAAAATTTGGTGAAGAATAAACTCATTTGAATATGTGACATCTGAATATTCTTTCTGGCAAGTAATTATATTCCATAAAGAGTGATATTCATTCCAAAGTGTGTTCCAGAAGAGTAGGAAAATAAAGTCCATCAACCTATTTTAGAGCAAGTATTGAAGAATAAATCTAATAAGATTCTAAATGATTTGTTACAAGATTAGAAAAAATGCTTCTTCATACTTCTAGCAGATCTGGGAACACAGGCTATAGTCCTTAAGTAATAGAAAATTTAGCCCCTTTTGCAGCTTCTGTACTTAAATTTAATTTTGTTATTTTGATACCGTTCACTATGTTCAGGAGACTTAAGCAAAGTTTTAGAGAAGAAAGGATAAAATGTGGGTGCTTATAAATCTCTGCTCTCTTCAAAGAATATAAAAATATGCCCAACACACTAAAGGCTGGTGCCCATGGTGTTAACCACAGCAAACATAAAGGACTTTTTTTGAACAATTGGTCTAGAGGCATTAATACTGAGGTGGAACCAGCTTAGTATTTGGTTTGACATGTTTAACCAAGTGTGAATTGAGCAGACTATAATTGTAAACAAGATATGACATATTGCCCAACTTTTGGAGTTAATTCTTTAGTTCTCTATCCTAAGGCAGTAGACATTTGGGAAACATTTTTTTGCATATTTTCTGTTTGGGGGGATCTCAAGACAGTTGTGTAAGTAAGATGGATGGTTTGGAATAGACCTCTTTGTTTGACTGTTTGACCTTCACAATATTAAGGAAAAGGGGGAAATGACTGAAGGAATGAGAATAGGAGGATACTTGCCTGTGTCCTTCAAGCTTACCTTTGCAAACTGCTCATGGATCTCAAGCAGGCTGGGTCGGTTGACCTTGGGACCGCTGATGCTGCCGGTGTTGCGATAGTACTCGATCTTGGGAACAGCATCCACGGTGTTGTGGCCAAAGGTTTGCAGGTAGTATGTGTTTGTATGAGAATCATAAGCCTGAAAACTGGCATCTGTTTTAGCAGTTTCTCCATTTTGGAGGAAATTGTCATAGCACTCCTGATTCCCAGGCCTAAAGCTGATTCTGAGTCTGTTCTGGGCTTCATCTCCGAAAGAGGTTTCTTCGTAATGTGGTGGGTCAGTGTTGTCATTCACACCGTCACTGCTTTCATGGCTCTCATTTATGACATTAACTTGAAAGCGATTGGTATTACTGGGTACTGAATCCAGAAATATATTGGAAGAGTTGTTGAGTGACATCTTCCAAAATGGATTTTTTTTGGATTAAACTATTTACTTTGTGACTTTGAAAAAAAAAATCTATATATTTTTCTCCTCAAAATAAACACTAATGTGGCTACATTAGGGAGCTCCTAGCCTTTGTTCTAGACTGGACTCAATAAATTGATTCTTGATATATTGTCTCCTATACAATCTTCAGGAAGTTCTTCAAAGCTGTCGTTGAAAAAGAAAATTAAGCTTGGTCTAAATAATACAAATATATTTAAATAGGGCTGGGGTGTGAATAACTAGTTTTCTTTTACAAGCCATGCAATTTTAAATTCATTTCACTAAAAATTACCTGTTCAGGACTTAGTCACCTGAGCAATTAAATCAGGTAATAAATAACTGGAAACCTGCTTTAGCAAACAGAATGTCTAATGAGCCATTAAAATTTTACCTGTTTTTGTAGTATTTGCTGGGATTCACTGCACTTGGACTCAATCTGACTTTAGAAAAGATGTAACTGTACCAATTGAATACAGTGAGAACTGATGAGAAACAGTTCAGCCTGAAAAACAGTTCATTGACAGTACTAAATGCTTGAACTGCAAAATACTTTATGATAGGAATATAAATTATATGATAAATAAAATGAAAAGAAATAAAACACTTTTAAAAACATATTCTTGGTACCTTATAAAAAAATCTGTACCTGTTCAAGCATTAAACTTGTTCTAGAAATGTTTTGTTATGATGCAACAAGTGCAAAATTAAAGTTTAGGATGTGAATTTTAAAAAATCCATTCTGTCAAACTGATGTCTCTGTAAATTCTTGGATCTTTTACTATCCTTTAAAATGTTTCATTTGCTCATATATTGGTTTGTTCTGCAAATTATGGAGCATTTAAAAGAAACATATGGATAGTTGGGATAAGGAAATAAGTCACAGCCATTAGTAAAGTCATATGCTATATTTAGGTAAAATAATCACACTTTACTGAGTCGCTTTAATGAAATGTCTTTAATCATTGAGAGGCTTATATTTGTGAGATGAGTAGACTTTATAATAATTTTCACAATTCCACGGTATTGGCCCATCTTAAAACACTTTCATTAGAATAATATTTCTTTATTGAGATCTTAATGTTGGGCTTTTCAAAGAAAGCTCTAGAATGATGAGATAAATGTAAACAAAAACTTGCCTCTCTCATGTAGTTATTAAAGCTATTTCTTTAAATTAAAAAATCCCACTTCAACTCTCGAAAAGCCTTTCCCAGAGAAATTATAAGTGAAACTGTTACTTTTTTAGTTTCTGCAAAAACATCGCACTGCTCCTTCTTGACATCCTCACCTTTATTCCACTCCTCAGAATCTACTTTATGACATAATACTAAGTGCAATTCTTCACCCTGCCCAGAAACGTTTAACTTACCACTCACCCTGCCCAGAAACGTTTAACTTACCACAAAGGAGCCTTCTTCAGAGAAAGTATATCCTGCTTCAGCATCCCCCAGAAATATATGGGGCACTTAATTTTCATCCCAGGTTGTTAGGTGTCTTTCTATTGGTTACAACCTTTCTTGAAAGAGATGACTGTGCAACGATTGGCCTGAAATAGCACTGCAAGCCCCACCCACTCATTAGCCTTAAGGCACAAACCTTAAGTACCACATTAACTGGTAACTAGCAGTAAACCATTAATCCTTTTAGACAGAAAGTAAAAAAAAAAAAAAGAAAAGTTTCTTTAATGTATAAGGAGAATTGGATTGTATAACATCATCCCCCAAAATATGAATATTGTTTGGGGCTAAATAAATTGAGTCCGATTGTATCTTATTCCAGAGGAATCCTAGTGTTTGGTACGTGGACCAAAATATAGTTTTTCAGAGACAATTTCTATACTTTGTAACTAGAAAGTGGTATCTGAAATTATTTTATCTTGCTTGTAGTAGATATTACCTTGACTCTTCTCTGCATGGGAAGTGAGCAGATTGAGAGTGAAATCAATGATTTATGGAAAGTATTTCTGCCTAGTAGGAAAACTGTTTCAAGCAGGAATCAAACTGGGTGTTTGTTTTCAGTGGCATTACTCAGTGACCTTTTTGTTTCCAAATGGAAAAACATTTTTCATCAAATCTGGTTTTGAGGTTTGTTGAGAAAAGGTTTCTTCCCCCAGATCTGTGAGTAGGTGATTATTAACACAGCACAACCAATTGCTCCCTGCGGGTTCTGTCACTGGTTTTCAATCAGGATGATTGAATGCGTCCTCCTCGTGTCTTATAAGAAACCATCTAAGTGATTTTCAGTTGTCTGAGTAGCTCAGTTATGGTCTAATGTAGTAGTCAAGATCAAGACTCTGGGGTCAGAATGCTCAATTATATCCCGGCCCTGCCACTTCCTATCTGTGGGAACTCAGGCAAGTTACTCCATCTCTTTGTGCCTTCATTTTCACATCTGGAAATGCAAATATGGATAATAATGGTACCTACCTTGTTGTCAAGTTATTATGAGGAATAAATGAGTTAATTTGGGTGTAGAGTTTAGAACATAAAACAGTTTATGTACAGTTTTTGCTTCTACTATTTTAGCATTTTTTACAATTGGCTGGAGACTTTTACTTAGCCACATTCAAGATTCCAAAAATCGTTAGAGACTAGAATAGGTATTTTGTCTCTTAAAAGAAAGTGAACAGATACAGGAGATAAACCCCTTAGGCAAATGTCATGCTACTCAGTCCAGCTATTGTCATGAGGTTATATCAGAAATAGAGACAGAATTACAAGTGTGCACCTAAACTCCTTCTGTTCTTAAAGGCCAGTACAAGGCATTTATCTGCTCAACGAAGGGTTCTAACTACCCATATTAGAGGCCTTTAGGCTTCAGAGATAGTCACATTGCAGACTCTACTGGAAGGGGCTGCTTGTTTAGTTCAGGACTGGAATCTCACACTCCGTCTATTGGACCAGGACAGCAACTGTGAACTAAGATCTTCTAACCCTTTCAGGAGGCACCTATTTATTCTGTAAGCATTTCCCTTTATGGAAGACTGTGAATGCCTCTGATACCAATTTCCTTTTCTTCTGACTGACTGCCTGACTTCAGTGTAGTGCGAATTAGTTTTAGTCTTGGTCTTACATCAACCAGACATTTCCATTCTAAGCCTTTTATCTCGAACTGTGAAATGAAAGTCTTTGTTCTTTATTAAGGGAATTCTGGAGCAAATGGGAGATGGTTTGGGGGATATGGATGAAATTACATCATCTATAAAGTCAACCTTAAAAGGGGAACCTGATTTAAGCCTTTTAGATAGGTGGGTGTGGTAACAGGTGCAAGCTAACTGGAGATATCAGCCTCTGTGTTTCCTTCATCCTCCTTGGTAAGGCTCTTGGTAAGGGGAATGTAGAGGTTAATCTGGCTATAGCACTGAATCTCTATTCCTAAGAGAAATAGCATTTAATAAAATTTCCACATTGTATCCATACTGTAACCAGCCTTTCATATTTTTTATGTTAAACTGAAAATACAGATGTTGACACCTCTTGCTTCCCCCTGACCCCACCCCCCCAAATTAAGGTACACGTTAGACCATGAATAAAAGTCATGGATAATAATATTTTTAGTTAATAGAATTTCTCTTTAGTTGAAGCGGAAATCATAATGTGAAGTTGGTGATATCTGAAGCTTGTGACAGTTGAACTTTTGGAAACAGTGCTCAGAATTCATAAAGTTTTCTTGCTTTTTGATTTTAGAGGCCTTTCATCTTTTGAATTAAATTTTCTTCCAGTCACCAAAATGGAGGGTCTTGGTGGGTGTCTTCTCTGGGAGATGAACAGCATACCTGTTACTTGGAAGCATACCTTGGAGAATACTGTATAGGCCTCAGTCACAAAACAGATGCCTAATCTCCTGGCATATACAACTTTCAGTGTGTGCAGCTAAGCTTGGCCCAGTGAGGTGTTCTTAGGCCAAATTACTAACTGTCTATGAGGTATTCTAGGCCTACACTCTTGCACCACCTGGGGTACAAAGAGTCTCCTTGAGATGAGGGTTTGGTTCAGAAGATCCTCAGCCAATATGGATATATTCTAAATATACTTTGAGATGGAAAGCATCAAGGAATCTCCCTAAGACAGCTGGTTTGGGGGTTACCATGGACCTGAGCAGTAATCATGTTTATAAGATAGGTAGAAGTGTTGAGGATAGTGTCTAGGAATAAAGCAGACATTAGTTTACCCAAGTTCAATTCCTAACACAACTGTTCCCTAGCTTGGTGACCTTGAGGAGTTACTTGATCTCTCAAGTTTAGTTCCTCCTCTGTGAAACTGAGAGAAAAACTATAGGATGCAAATAGTAGTTCCAAACTTAATGGTTGGATCACAGTTTCAAATGAAAGGAGTGCACATAATTTTGTGCTAATTCTCCGTAGATATTAGTGTTATTCCTTCTTGGTCTGTTTGTCAGTTTTGTGTCCTCAAGTGGCATAATAGTTTTGTATTTATCTGTCTCCTGCTGTATTTTTCCATTCTGACTCACAGACAATCTTTTCCTTTCTCAAATAGAGAGAATGAAGGCAGGGGAGATTAACTTACAAAAAGCCATTGCTTCTTAGGGTTTGTAAATCTCTATTACTACTGCTGATGAGGATAATAAAAAATGATAGCAAGATATGTTTAAACACCGTTTCACAGTTTTCAAATTGCTTTGCCATTCATCCTATCTCATTAATCTTCCCAATATTCCTGAAGATATCCAGGATGGGTTTCTTTATCCTTGTTTTACAGATGTGGAAACCTTCCAGGTCATAAAGCTAGCTCTTGGCTTGAATTCAAATCTCTGAGTTTAGGCTCCTAATCTGGAAAGCTTTTTATGATATCATAAATCACTCGCTTATCTCCTATCTCTAGGGTTTCTAGGTACATTTGTACCATTCATAGGGCATTAGAATCGAAAAGGACATTAGAAATCCTCTAGTTAGCTCTCTCACTGAAGTCCACAGAGGTAGAGGACTTGTCCAAGGTTGCATGGCTGTAATGGTGGCAGACTGTACTTCTTGTTTCTGGTACAGAGGTCTTTCCACTAGCTCATGCCAGAAACTCCCTTTTAAATTCTATTTATACCAGGGGTAGGGGAGGAAGTACAAGTATGAGGCAGGTCTGGTTTCAACCTCAAGCTATGAAATTTTATTGCAAGAGATTTAACAAGGAGGAGAACTAGTCAAGTCAGAGCTTTGTGAGATTTGGGGACTTTCAGGTCCTATGGCTACTTGTAGGGTTAATGTGTTAGTTTTTTGAGTTTTCTTTACCTGTGAACCTTTCTGACCTATGGCTATAATTAGAAGAATCATATTCTATTTATTTCTTGGACTGAAAGTTTCCTCACATTTAAGGAAAGCTAAAATTTCCTTTCCTGATTTGCTAAAGCTAAAGGGGCCTGAACCTGGAATGCAGAGAAGACTCCTGAGCTTTGCAGAGGGGAGAAAGCCGGAAGGCTCTAGCATAGTTTGTTAGCACAAGAAAGGAAGCAGAAATTCCAGGCAGATGTTTGCGATAAAAATAAAGATGGTATCTATGGCTGGACCAATCCTTATGCTCTATTCATTAGAAACCTCCATGTGGGGACAGAGGAAAGTGACAAATTCCAATGATGATTTATTATTTACACAGCATGGTCGATAAATTAATCACAGATGTTTATTGAATTTGTTGAACTAAATGAACCACTCTCCCGCACACTCAAGGTAATTACATATGTATCCACCACATGTTTCCACGGCATAACTATAAAGCATAACACTGAAACTCTCACGCGAGTGCATATTCAAATGTCCCTTTATCAAACTCTTCAACTTCATTCTCCCAGGTAGAAGAAGGCATGCTACTATACGGGTCTAATAGGATTTTGAAGCATCTGATAATAAGAAGTCCCAAGAAGATGCACAAAATCCCTACAAAAGCAAAGCCAGTCTTTTGCTCCAGAGTCAATGAGAAAGCCGATACTTCGTTGACGCTCATCTTAGCTGAAGAGTTGCCACAGAAGATACTACTCATCATTCACTGGTGCATTCTCATGGCTCTTCACAAGTCCTGCTGGAATCACCTCTGGGCCTAGGTACAAAATTGGACTCCATTTAGTTTTATCCTTGAATGATATTGGGCAGGTAGTTTTGCTTCATAAAATCTGGCATTTTTCAAACCCTTTTTGACTTAACTCAAAAGATGTTTGAAAACATCATCAGCAGATCAGAGTGAAGTTAACATCAGAGATGCTATACTTCTGCATCAGAGATGCAATACTTCTGTTGTAGTATTCACAGGATTGCTTTTGCGCACACATAAAACTGTGCCTACACACTCTAAACATAAAAGCCAACATGAAGGTGAGTAGTCAAATAATTTCCCCTACCAGCTTTGGATTCATTGCCAGATGGTTAAGTTGCTGCTTCTTTGAGCTGAATTGTCATCTAATTTTCACTTCCTTTTTTCATATGTAAATAGTACCATAAATAATCAGAGAGCCTAAGCTGGTCAAGCTGTTTAAAGCCTACACCTCAAGGTCTACCTCCTATGCAATTTTATCTGACATAGATTCTGATACTTATTTTATTTATTTATTTGTTTATAAGTAAAATTAATTAAAAAAATTTTTAGAGACAAAGTCTTGCTTTGTCACCTAGTCTAGAGTGCAGTGGTGTGATCATAGTTCACCACAGCCTCCAACTCCTGGCTCCTGGCCTCCAGGCATCCTCCTGCCTCAGCCTCTCTGGCAGTTGTGATTACAGGTGCAGGGCCTAATGATTTTAAACAGATATAATGTCTTCTCTCTTTTTCACCCCTTTTGCTTTCAGAGTTGCATTCTTGCATTTTCTTCTCCACTAACTACCACTTTGTACACTAAATGTCAATTTCTTAGAGAAATTATATTTTTGAAATTAATACAAGCAGCTTATAGTCAACAAGCCCCAGTAGCTATGGCTATTAGCCATCTCACCATCATAGACCTGAGCTTGCAGAACACCTTAATAAACATAAAATCCAAGTTGAACAGTATGTTTTCTCTGCAAACTCAGCTTCTAGACAAGCACCCCAGTTCCCTCCCCAGCCAGATTTGTATCCCTCAGCTCCTACAATGTTGAGATTGTAAAACTACAAGAAAAATGTTTAGAAAGTACTACGTATATGGTGAATTGAACCAAAACTACTTTTTTCCATTAGATGTTGTAATGAATGAATTAAATCAACCCAAACAAAAAGATTAGTTAATTAAATCAAATGACTACTGATGTATAGTCACCCTTTTTGAGAGAACTATTTACCACCAAATAGCTTTTCATGTAATATCTGAGAATGAGAGACTGTTGGTATTTTCGTTTTTATTATTAGTTCTAATAACTATAATATATTTTTATGTTATATAGAATTTCATAATGTGTAATAATTGATGGGGATCTCAATTTTCAGGAAACAAGTGAGAGAGAACAAGTGATGGGAGGTAAGAAAGGGAGAGTGAGTATAATAACAGTTCTTGTAGTTTTCAGAATTATTCTGCAAATAATATACTAATTAATGCCACTGGATATTTTCTTTTATAATGATTTGTATTACAAAAGAGCTTTACCCTCAAACCTTAAGTGGCAGAAAGAGATAGTACATTCTGGGGTATGGTATTTGAGTTTTTGTTCAATTAAAGGAAAGATGGTATATCACTATACCAGTTTTCTGCCCCACTAACCATTGCATAGTGAAAATCCTTTAATTTTTTCTAAATTTAAGATCATTTAAGTGGCTCAGAGTGAGCTTTCTGAAGATGGAGCTTTTGTTGCACTATCTTGTAAAAGTCATAGGAGACTAAACTGAGCATCTAATGACTCTGAACCTTAAGTGGGACTTTTTTTTAAAACTAAATTGCTAATTTTTTTGTTTTCTATCAATTAAAGGTCATTTGCTGAGATCCTGTCTCTGGCTAATTTGTTCAATGAATAGAGAAAGTGAACTTCAGGATGTTTCCACATGGAGATGCTGGACCAAGCATTCCTCATGTAAGACTGATTCAGCCAAGTAACTTGTTCAAATCACTTTTTAACTAAAGTAAACCTTGATAGGTTATAACAGTTGGGTATTTCTGGGGCTATGTAAGTAAAATGAGGCAATAAGCCTGGTTTTCTCCAACACAGTCCCTTCAATGAAGGATTTGTTGCCTAGCAGCAAGGAATGTTGCCAGAAAACAGTCTTCAGCTGCTAGTACCTTTCACTGATTGTCTCAGTTGCAGAGAGCTGCCTCATCCAAGGTCATGGCCCTTCCCAGGAAGACCATTCAGTGATTAATTGATGAGTCAGTACAAAGTCATGGCCATCTTGACTCAAAGAGGGAGAACTCTGAAGGACCATTCTAGCTCCAGAGTTCCAAACGGGGTCAGGTAAAACTGTCTCATTGCCTTCATATCACATTTCTGCCCACTCCTGCCTGACTCTCTCCTCTTCCACAGGTGTTGAGCCCAAGCCTACTCCTTAAGAAATATCCAACAAACTAGTGGAGTGGCTCATGTCTATAAACCTAGCACTCTGGGAGGCTGAGTCTGGAGGACTGCGTGAGCTCAGGACTTGGAGACCAGCTTGAGCAAGAGCAAGAGCAAGAACCTGTCTCTTCAAAAAAAAAATTAGCCAGGCATGATGGCCCGTGCCTGTAGTCCCAGCTACTAGAGAGGCTGAGGGAGGAGGATGGCTTGAGCCCAGGAGTTTGAGGTTGTGATGAGGTATGGTGCTGCTGCTGTACTCTAGCTGGGGTAATAGGGTGAGACTCTGTCTAAAAAAATAAATATATAAATAAATAACATACCAAGTTAAAAAAGTAAAAAAAATGTAAAGCTCCAATAAATTAAACTCTCAGAGTCTGTCGGTGGGGGAACCCAGCCTTCCACAACTGGCATCAAGAAAGTTAAAACCTGGGCAGTTTTACGGATTTGTTCATTTAACGGTGAGTTCTCTTTGTTACCATGTGGAAATGGCCTAAACTGGTTATCTCTATGATGTTAGCTAAATTTCCTTGGGTATTTAAAAAATTATGAAGTACACATAAATCCAATGTCATGCTGATCATTGGAGGACTTAAATCTGTTAGCCTGTGATTAATCTACTTAACTCTATTACTTTTCTTAAAATCTGCCAACCACCAAACAAATGAACACAAGAGACATTTTCTAGATGCAGAAATAAAATACTCCTCTCATTTGTTACCATTAGATTAAAACAAGGTATTTTCCTAATTAGACAAACAAATACCTTATATTTTATAATACATTTAATATATACCAGAGAATGCTTTGTTCTTAGAGTTTGAGACAACATGTGAATTACAGGATTATTATTTATTATTTTTAATTGTAATTATTTTTCAATAATAATTTTTAAGTAGTAACCATAGTAATAATTTTCAAGTAGTAACCAAACTGTAGGGATTTACTAATACCTATATATACTAATACTAATTTGAACCGAGTTAAGCTCAATATGTTGAAGAACATAATTTTTAATGAAATAGAGTGATTATTTCAAAAAATCTAATTTTCAAATATTCACAAAACATAAAAATTTGTTTAGTTAAAATGAAAAAGAAAATTCTATTGAATTTTGTAAATCAGCCTTGAAGATAAATATCAAAATTCAGTTCCTCTTTTAGGGGGCAGTGTTTCTGTTCTTTCCCAGCGAGTTTATCCAGCATTCTCAGAAAGACTCACATGAGTTTTAGTATTCAAAGGAGTGAAAATGGATCTTTCCTAATATCCTTGTGGATTTCCTTTGTTTTCTAAGGAAAGGAATGTATCCATCCTATTACTTTGGCATTAGTCTGTACCGGAAAGTACAGAGTTAAAGTTTGTATTCAATCATAATGACTTTGGTCGGTTTAAGATTTCTGATATAATTATGCCTTTGTCCTTTGGCCCTGCGCTCTACAATCTTGGCTATTACCCTTAGCTAAGAAAATATTTAAGGTATTTCAAAGGCTTCTGGAATCAGGCAGAGATATAAACAATAAATAGATATACAGAGTCACTGCTAATAAATAAAATCACTATTTTTATAGTGCCTTGGAGGAATAGATAAATGGCTACTTCATGGCTTTAAACATAATTTATAAGCACTCCTTGCTCCTCTATTATTGGCAAAATATATAAGAAATTCAGTGTAACTAGAGAAAATGCTGAGAAGTGTCTAAAAACTTTAAGGATATCAGTAAGTTTAAAAAGCTAAATGAACTTAAGGTAACATATATTAACATTATATTAACATATATATCTATCTGTATAATATATCCATATCCACAGGGTGGCCATTTAAAATTGTACATGAACTTTATGGCCACCCTGTATATAATAAGCCAGGAAGACACAATCATAGATGCTATGAAGGAAGGAAAAGCAAGTTAAGAGGAAAGAAAATGATGGTGGGTGAGGCCATTCCTTTAAAGAGGTCAGCAAAGGGTTCCCTAGGGAGATAACATTTGACTCGAAGCCTGAATGATGTCAAGGAGGAAGCCATGAAAATATCTGAAGGAACAGCCTTGAAGTTTGAGGAAATAGCCATTGCCAAGGCTTTGAGGTGGTAGCGTTTCATATGTGATATGCTCAGATCAAGAAATTGGCTAATAAGGGATTAAACCCCTTATTTGTGCAAAGTGGTCTAATGGTATTAAATGACAAAGGGAAGGCAAAACTACACAATATCTTTGTGTCTTTTCAACTAATGTAGAATGATCTTTAGATATATTACACACACACAAAAAAAAAAAAACCCAGAAAACAAACAAAATAAACACAAAACTAAAAACCACCGAACAGTATAAGGGGATGGGGATGTAGTAGAATGATGTTTAGCCACATTAAATGAGTTAGAATTTCCAGGATCAGATGATTTATGCTTTGCAGATGTACTTTGGAGACCTTTGAGAAATTGCTAACCATGAGAGAGCTGCCAGAGGTAAGGACATGGACAAATGTCTCAATTTTCAAAAGGAGTAAGGGGGGATTATGAATGTTATATATCAGTAAGTTGGAATTAATCTTTGTTGCGAATTGACAGTTAATTATTTAACAGGTAATTTGTCAACATTTAAGAATTCACTACAAATTAACATGAGTTTAATAAATAATGACAAATTCACTTCCTTTTTGGAATTTTGCTGTTAACATGTTGGTGAATCAGGAAAATAACTTGGACGTGGTTTTCTGATTTTTGACAATGCATTTAATGGTCTCCCATGATACCCTGGGGAGGGGGGAAGACATGAGATACACCTTGATAATAGTATTTTTATGTAGATTCATAGTTGGGTGAACTACCCTAATCAATAATGGGGTCTATAATCTTGGAGACAGGTCTCTAGTGTAGTGTCACAAAGGTCTGACTTGTCTATTAGTGTTTTTGAGCAGTGACTACGTTGAAGACATTAAAGTGATGATGGTCAAACATTCATTACAAAATTTTACAAAATATTTCCAAAATACTCTCTATGTGTTGGAAACCTCTTTGTAAAATTTTGAAATTAATATTTTATAAATAAACGTGTATTTTTCTGCAATTTCCTATTTTCCTCATGTATGGCTAATTTAGGGGTGATGTTTGGGATACCCCATAAACCTGTAAACAAGAATAAAACAATGTAGTCTTCTACAAAGCAATAAAAAAAGGGAAGAAGAAACAAACCTGTATTTAAAATCTACCAGGTAGCAAATACTACTTTACATGTATTATTTTATTTTATTCCCATAACACCCATATGGTGTTGAATTATTATCTCCAACATCTTGAAAAAAAGGGAGATTCAAAGAGGATAAATAAATAAAGAAAGAAAAGTTATTTTACCCCTTTGGGGATCGGGAAAATTTTTCTTAGACGAGATTGTATTTGAACTGAGTCTTGAAAGAGAAAAATTTAGATACGTGAAGAAGAAAAGAGGATGACATTCAATATGAAGGCAGAAAAGTGCTGGGTTTGTTCAGAGGACAGTGAGGAATCTGGCCCAGGCAAAGGGGAATATGGGAAACAAAATATCAGAAAGATAGGGGGGAGCCAGATTTCAAAATACTTTGACTGTCAGGGTAAAAGTTTGAAATATATTTGCATAAGGATTGAGTGGCTTGATAATGATACTGAAGTAGATGTATGTTTGAGGGAGAAAGCATCATGGAACAAAATGGTTTAGGCGGGAAGCAAGGAGGGCGTGTACTATGTAAGGTAGTATTTAATACATAGTAGATTATGGAGAAAAGGGCATAGATTTGAAAGATACTTAGAAAAATATGACAGATGGGATTTGGCAACTGACTGTTCTCTCTTAAGCCTAGACAAGTATAAAGATAGTGTTTTCGTTAACCAAGGCAAAGAAAATTTTAAAAAAGCATATTTTTAGAAGACAAATGAATAGTTTTATTCTAAACTTGGTGAATTTACGGTATCCATGATTGGCACCTAGTACATAAAACAATCAATAGTTTTAAATAAATAAATTCTGATCATTTTGGTCAGCATAAAACTTTTGATGGGGAGAGTATTACTGTCGAAGCCAGGTGCAATGGCTCATGTCTGTAATCTTAGCATTCTTGGCAGACAAGGTGGGTGGATTGCTTGAGTTCAGGAGTTCTAGACCAGCCTGAGCAAGAGCAAGACCCCGTTTCTTTAAAAAAAAATAGCTGGACATTGTGGCAGGTGCCTGTAGTCCCAGCTACTTGGGAGGCTCAAGCAAGAGAGTCACTCGAGCACAAGAGTTTGAGATTGCTGTGAACTGTGCAAAGAGAGACTCTGTCTAAAAAAAAAAAAAGGTATTGCTGTCAAAGCTTGTATAGAACAATCTGTCAATGATGGAGATATGTTAGTACCTAAAAGTATTTGCAGATCAAAATTTAAGAGAAGGAAAAAATTGAGTTTTGCTTAGGAAAGGTAAGACCAAAGAAGACAATAGGTGAATTCATTTACTGGAAGTGTTATTTGTAGGAAAATAGTGGACTTGTTCTAGATTAATCCAGTGGGCTAAGCTTGGTGCCCGTAGCACAGTAGTTATGGTGCCAGCCACATACACCGAGGCTGGTGGGTTCTAACCCAGCCTGGGCCAGCTAAAACAACAATGACAACTGCAACAACAACGAAAAATAGCCAGCCAATGTGGTGGGCGCCTGTAGTCCCAGCTACTTGGGAGGCTGAGGCAAGAGAATTGCTTAAGCCCAAGAGTTTGAGGTTGCTGTGAGCTCTGACACCATAGCACTCTACTGAGGGCAACATAGTAAGACTCTGTCTCCAAAAAAAAAAAAAAAAAAAAAAAAAAGAAAGAAAAAAAAAAGAAAAATCCAGTGGGCTGTTTTGTTGTAATTCCATTGAGGTCTATTTGCTTTTATGGTAAAGGATTAAAGATGGAAGAAACCTAGAAATGAGTTTTAAGAAATGCCTCTCCTAAAAATAGAAAACAAGATCTCCTAGGAGAGTTATATAAGAAGTGCAGCTCAGGCTCATGACTAAGTGTGTGGTAGGAAGTTCACCTGTAATAAAGGAGGCTGGAGTTTCTGGAAGGAGCTGTTAGTAAATGTCAAATTCTGTAGTGGTGATGGAAGCACTGAAAACCAGGGTCTTGGGTTTGGCATCAGAATTACTCTATCATTAAAAAAAATTAGTTGCATGTCTAGGAGGGACAATAAATTGAAGGGGATTTGGGAGAGATGAGTAATGAGAAAATGGAGTCAGGTGGTAAAGAAACCTGACAGAAAATAATTTCACTTGCACAAAAGTTAGAAGTACAGAAGGTTAAATCGTGAGACTAATCATTTTCAATAAGTACATAACTGAATATTTAGTTTTTAAAATAATAGCCAATACATTCATCTGGGGTTCAAAGAACTATGAAATTTTCATTTTTAACAAAAAACCTGGGCTCAGAAAGAACAGATATTCTATTAATATATCTTAAAAGGAAAAAAAAACTTAGCTACAAGTATTTATCTAAAAATTCTACTTAATACCAAAGGTGAAAACAATATATGGGTCAAGGAGAACAGCAAAAGTTGAAAAAGTCTGGCTATTACTACAGGGTCTGTCTACATAAGCAAATAAAAGTAAAAAGTTAAGCAACTGCCGAAGATGTTCAGCAAATAGGTGGTCTAGGTAATTTAAACCATATATGCAGCAGTCGAGATACTAGTGTTTTGGTGGCGCCCATAGTTCAGTGGGTAGGGCCCCGACCACATAGACCAAAGCTGGCAGGTTTGAATCCAGCCCGGGCTAGCTAAAACAATAATGGCAACCGCAACAAAAAAATAGCCAGGCATTGTGGCAGATGCCTGTAGTTCCAGCTACTTGGGAGGCTGAGGCAAGAGAATCTCTTAAGCCCAAGAGTTTGAGGTTGCTGTGAGCTGTGATGCCAGGGCACTCTACCAAGGGTGACAGCTTGAGACTCTGTCTCAAAAAAAGAAAAGAAAAGAAAGAAAAGAAATACCGGTGTTTCAGGCCTAGATTTTTAAAATAATTTCTCCAACTTGCTCTGTGAAATAAACTTGTCTAACACTAAGGCTGAAGTTTCTGAGAACATATTGCTAATAGTGCTGAGCTTTGTGACTTTCTATGGCTATAGAACATAATATATATACAAACGTTAATAAAGTATTATTAAAAACAAAAGTCTTCCATTACAACACTGATTTTTCATAATTAATAAGGCATCTGAAATATTCAACAATTATAGATAAAAGGTGCATTTTTACTTTCTCTAATCACTGAAAGAGATTGGAAAGCAAAGGATTATTAGGTTCTGTAAAATAGACATTGTAATGCCTACCTCAGGAGGAAAACATCGCCTTAATATCTTGTTTACTGGGAAATAGAAAATGAAATTAACATGAGAAAACTTACATTGAGAAGTTATAAAACCATAAATTTTTAAAAATTCATAGGACAAAAATAGTTCAGAAAAAATGAATTTTCAGTTAGAAACAGTAGAATGTAAAATTGGGTAGTAGTAAAGTTATTTTAAATATGCCACACTATTAAAAAATGAGAAAACATTAACATTGCACAGTTTAAATATCAGAATTGCTATATTCTAGGATTGAAATATTGATATTTAAAGTATTTTTTCTGTTGTATAATACTATTCCAAATGATAAAATACTGCTTTTAGCCATGTTTACTGGAGTAAATGTTCAGATATTTTAGAAATGAGTAACTTGGTAGTAAGTATATCATTTATTTCATGGAAGTTGTCAGGCACTGAGATTTCCAAGTCCTGATGAGTCATAAAATTGGCCCAAGGGTATACCTGTAGAGATTAAAAGGCCCGAATCTCATGAAGTTGGCTCCCACTTAGCAATCAATAAGTAAAAAACAGCCTTTTTATGATCAGGTATTATAAATCATATCACAATAGAGAAAAGATAACAATATTTTTGTACTTGATATATAGACTTATATTCATGAATGTTGTATTTGATGTTTATTTCTTCTGTGGAATAAATGAAATAAGTTTACTGTTTAGAAGATATAAAAATTCACTTTTCGAATAAAGTCATCTAATTTGCATGTGAGAATGCACAATTGCAGAAGCCATTGCTAAAAAGTGTGTACCCATTAAAGAAAGTACCTCCTCTGTTTTTTTTTTTAATCAACAGGTTTTCTCCCCCTCTTGTTTACTTATCTAATAATGATTTTCTTAACAATAAGTCTGACATAGTAGCTATTAGGGTGGAATATAATGTTCTGGGTAAAGCATATTTTAGTATTAGCCATTAGGTATAATAATCTCTAATGATAATGATATGATATTCATAATTTCATGAAATGAGACATATAAGAAAACCCAAGCTTAAAAAATAATGAATCCTCCTGTGTATGCACCATATACAAACACATCCCACACAAAACATAAAGGTTATTAAATTCTATTAACAGTAAAGAGAGGAAATAAGCATTTTTGAAGCCACATCTGCATAGAGCTAATCATTAGGAGTGGAATGTGTCAAAACAAAAGGAAAACCTTAAATTACAAACCCAGATGTCTTCCTCGCAGACAAGTGCATGGTTTCCGGGCTTCCCAGAGATGCAAAACCTTGGGATCTGCCGGAATGCACCTCAAAACCCTCAGCTTTCAACCTTAAGAGAATTTCTCTCTTAAGAGAGTCTTTGGATGGCTCCTCAAGGACTCTGACACTCATTCCTTCCAAAGCACTGGGAACCTGGTCTGAAAATCCTCACAATGTCTTACCAGAGAACCCTAGACCGTGATTATCATTCTGCGTTGTTTGTCTCTAGTTTTCTTTCTACATATTAAGCCCAAGAATCATGGAAACTTCCTGCAAAACCTTTCGGGAGGAGCATCAGCAGCACTCTGCACACGCATACACACAGCAGATCCTTTATTTATTTGTTTATTTATCATTTGTTTGTTTGTTTGTTTAATTCATTTATTTTGGCAGCGGCAGCAGCGCGGAAGCATTAGGGCGGCTCATCCCCCTTTAGAATTCGAACCCATCAGACCTGCAGATCCGCTCCCCCACCCCACGCCTGGGTCCCCTCCTTCGGGAACGCAGGACAGAGCGCGGACGAGCTCCTCGGGACCCGCGTTTGGAGCCCTGTCGCTGACTGCGGAGGGACGGGGGAGAAAGTTACTTCGCAGGCGGGGAGGGCTCACCTTCCATGCTTGTTGCCATGGAGATGAAATCCAGCCAGCAGACTTAAGTGTTGGCGGGTCTGTCTGTGTTCGCCGATCGGTTCGGTAACAGTGTGAAAGGCGTGTTCTGGGCCCCTGCGTGGAGTCTCAGGACGTGGGTAGCGCTTTCCCGGCCTACGTGTGTAAATGTCTGTGTCTGTCGGTGAGAGACAGGAGCACGTGGGCGCCCGCCGAAGGACGTGTGCGCGCGCGCGTGTTTGCGGGGAAGGTGCCTGGATTTCTCCGCGCGGCCGTGTGTAAATATTTGCGCGCGCGTATGTGCGAGCGTTTGGCCGTGTGTGCGCCTGGGACCGAGAGCGGGTGGAATTGGGAAGGGGACGGGAATCGGCTGCCGCAGCAACAGGCTCTGTCTTTCAGTTCTGCTAAAAGAAAGAAAGGAAAGGAAAGGAAAAAGATAAGGTCTCAATTTAGCTTATATCACACCCTGCAGGTCAGCAATCAGGGCTCATCACAATCTTTGCTTCCGAAAGCAGCGGGGGGTTAATTAATTCATTAGTGAAATCCGCGTTTTCCTTTCTTTGCTGCATTCCTGGCTGCGCCGCGGGCATTTTACTGCGCTCGGTGACAGCCGTCACAGTCTAATGGTAAGAGCTGATTCTCTCGTGTTCTTCTCATCCGATGAGGGAAAGATGGAGTGAAAGGCGTGTGGCTTTGACTGGAGACCGAATGCGTCATTTCGAGTTCTTTCCCCCCATTCTTTCCCTTTTATCTTCCACGCAAATCCACCGAATCCCCCACCGTTTCTAGGAATGGGCGCCTAAGCGCTGTCCTTAGTGCTGAAATGTTGAGGGTGAGACCTTGCTCCCCTAATAGTGGCTAGGAACTCTGATAATGTCCTAGATCGCTGCCAGACACGTTTCTAAACAGTGTTGAATATGTAAATCCCGAACCTCAACCACGTTGAAAGCAAAGCACAGCAAACAACAGAAACCTCCCTTTTTGTTCTTATTTTAGGGATTTGGTCATTTCTCCAAAGTCAGTGATAAGGTTCCCAATTCTATTTATGTTTTGAGACTATATCCAGAACCTACCAGTTGTAAGTACCTGTATATTATCACGTGGCTGGGGAAAATGTACGTACAGAATCGGGACGTTGTTCGTGTAAAAAAAAAAAAAAAGGCTGAAAATACATAACTCAAGTATAACCAGGTTCAATAATGAAGACAAACTTTATGGTTTTTTAGGGTATTAACTAATTTAGGAATTTAATGGTCTCACAAAAATATGGGCAAGGTATAACTGTCAGTTCATGTAGGACCACAAAAAAGTTATACTTTTTAATTTAAAACTATTAATATGTCCTAAAATTTAGGTGAAATTCTCCAGTATGAAAGAGGATGGAAAGCATATCTTCCTCTAGTGATACTTTCATAGCTAATGGTTTTATTGACTCTTTTTAAGCTTGCTAAGGGCTGCATCCTTTATTAGTGTTCTGTGCTGTAACCATGATTCTTTTTTGGGGGGGGACAGAGTCTCACTTGTCACACTCCATAGAGTGCTGTGGCGTCACAGCTCACAGCAACCTCAAACACTTGGGCTTAAGCAAGTCTCATGCCTCAGTTGCCCAAGTAGCTGGGACTACAGGTGCCTGCCACAACACCCAGCTATTTTGGGGTTGCAGGTGTCATTGTTGTTTAGCAGGCCCAGGTTGGGTGAACCCACCACCTTCGTGGTATGTGGCCAGAGCCCTACTCACTGAGCTACAGGTGCCAAGCCAATAACCATGATTCTTAAAATTTAATGTGCAATGGATTCCCCAAGAGACTTTCTAAAATGCTGACTCTGATTCAGTAGGTGTGGCAATGGATCTCAGATTTTGCATTTCTAACAATATCCCAGCTCATGCCGGAGGTTGCTAGATTGGTACCACTTCAAGTAGCAAGGTGCTAGAGATGTTATATTCTAGTAAGGCAGTCACTCATATAATGTGGGAAAGGAGGTCTTTTTCTTCCATCTATTATTCAATGTATGTTTCTAGACTGTTAAAAGAATAATTTATTCAAAAAGATTTAGAGGTTAATCATGCAGATTTTCTTTGCACAGTACTAACTGTTTATGAATTTGTTTTCGTTTGATTTTGATTTTGACATTGTCTGGAATAATGGTAGGCTTGACTCCACTCTATATCTTCATATTATGATCTGAAATCATTCATTCTCTTTGTAAACCTAGTTGAAGGGAGCAGGACTAATTTATATAATTCTGCTGCTGATGTATGGGTCCCTCTTCAAAAATTTATTATCAAGGTTAGAGACTTTGACTTGTCATTTTATGACTTTAATTATGGCTCCATGGTAAATGTTTATGAAGCTGATTTTAAAAAGCTGGATGTTACAGATCTAATTCTCACTTAATTTAGAAAGTGGAATCATTTATTTGATCACTTGTGTGATTGTTAATTTGTCAGGTCATTGACATCAAAGACACATGCTTAGATTTTGAAGGTTGCTCTGGATGGTTTTCTGATTTTTTCCAGAAATCCATACTTACATCATTTGATGTAGTGTTTCCAGTTAATGCTTTTAAATTGATTCCAAGGGAATGATTTATCTATAAATTAGGTTCCTTGGTGTTAGCTGGTGCATGACCTTGACCCTTTTCAAACTACAAAAAAGATGGTGATGCTCTTAAAAGACCACAAAATGGCCCATTCAGGAAAGCATAATGGATTAATAATCCATTGTGTTCTACTTTGTTACATGCTGGGACACAAAGATAAGTTTGTTTCTCTGTCCTTGAGGAGATACATTGCAAAACAACATGGTAAGTTCTACAAAGTTCTGTAGAAGCAGAGAGATTAGTATGCTGTTCATATTTTATTCTTCACTGCCAAAGAAGTGATGAAGAATTGCAGAATACTTGCACTCAGGTCCTTGACAGTACCTGCTTTACAACTTTTATAAAAATTGTCGAGAGATGTATAATATATGAATACCCTTCTAAAGCACACATGGCTAACCTATACTTCAGGAGAGTCCATGGTTTACTTTCAGGACAATGCAAATTATTATGAAGATAAATATGTGAGTGGTACCGTTTAGATCTCCATCAGACTGAATTGCTTTTACTATGCTTTGACACTGTGCTCTCAGTTTATATACAACTATTCTATACAGAACAACGCTCAGCTTACACAACTTGCTCTGTGTCTACTCTGGGGCTGTTACTAGGGCTGTAATCAACACATCCCTTGCTATTTCTTATATAAAGATGCGTAAATATCTTTGGATCCCATAGATATCCCCCCTGATATTTTTTTCAATACCAATTTCATGAATTGAATTTTTGCTTAAATCAACTCAGGGTAAATGGTATATTCTGTTCTTACATACAATGAAAATTATGTAACTGATCATATTTTCCATTTCTTATATATTTTTATTTTTTTAGTTTTCAGGGATGTTAGAGTCAAAATAACAGCTCTAGATGATTACATAGGAGCTTAAAGGCTTTTATACCTATCGTCTTTCTCTGTCAACTTAACTACTGGAAGTTTGTTTTCTTAGGTAACAGTATACTATATTCTTTGAATTATCTGGAGTGTGTCCTTATATAAATGTCCTCATAAAATCAGTCATGGCATGAATAAATAGATTTCTCTACTTTTTGGCCAAAGTGTGTTGACTATTGGATGAGTGTATATGGTTGTTTTACAAATTTATTTTTAATAGGATACTAAAATATAGAAAAACATATCATCTAATTAGCTATAAAGATAAAAATCTAAATTATAATGACTAAATATTAGAATGTTAAGGTGGCAGATTCATTTGTATAATTACAGGTCATCTTAAATTCAAACCAAATGTTTTCCTGTTTCTCCTTCTAAATGTGTACAATAAGTGGTGTCCTTTATATGATTAAGACTTTTTATTATGTCAGAGACAGGAAATATTATCTACCTTGTTAAAAGTCCTGGTAACTACAGGAATTTAGAAAGCATGACAGCCATACTCTAACAAATTCATTGTAGAAGGAAGGTGTCACAAAGAAATAGAAAGCATGAATTTTTTCTAACAAGTCAGCTCAGGATTCCTATCAGAGGAAAATTTGGCTTGCGTGAATTCTTTCCATCCTGGCTCCAGTTGACTTCTTTCTCTTGAGATTTGTGAGATCACCTCTTGAACTTACTAGGCCAATAAATGACCTTCAATTTTCCTGGGAAATCTGTATTTTGTCTGGTAGAAGTTTAATTATTCTTCCTGAGCTAAAATATTTTAATGTATTTATGCCTTTTTATTTGAATATTGCTATTAATTCAAGCATGGATACCACATCTTTGAAACACACACAAAAAGTTACAGGTTTTTGTTTTGTTGCACTCTGTTGCCTGGGCTAGAGTGCAGTGGTGTCATCATAGCTTACTGTAACCTCAACTCCTGGCCTCAAGCAATCCTGCTCAGTCATCCAAAGTACTAGGATTGTAGTCATAAGCCACTACACCAAACCTCAAATGCAATTTTTTTTTTAAATATTAACAACAAATACAAATGAGTGTTGATGTAATTTTAAAGATTAATACAAGGCTCACTTGGCTTTAGAGGATATTATATATTTAGCTATGTTCATAAGTCAACTGTATTTTTTTTAATGCATTCCTGGCCAGGTGCAGTGGCTCACACCTATAGTCCTTAGCACTCTGGGGGGCTGAAGTGGGAGGATTGCTTGAGTTTAGTAGTTCAAGACCAGCCTGAGCAAGAGTGAGACCTCATCTCTGCTAAAGACAGCACAATTAGCTGGGCAATGTGACAGATACCTATAGCCCCAGCTACTCACTATGTTTGGCAGGCTGAGGCAGGAGGATAGCTTGAACCCAGGAATTTGAGGTTACTATGAGCTAGGCTGATGCAATGGCACTGTAGCCTGGGCAACAGAGTGAGAGTTTGCCTCCAGAAAAAAAAAAAAAAAAAGCATTCCTATCTATTTTGAATGTCATTTTAATCTATCCATGATTTTTTTTCTACATAAGTGGTTTTAATCTTTTTTTTTTCTTTTTAGGGGAGAGAGTAAGATGATTTTGAAATTTTACTAAGAATCACATGCCATCTCTCTAAAAATACATACATATGATATTTTGCTCATAGTTCAGGCATTTGTGGACTTCTAGAAGTTCATTTCTACACATATAATCCCAAGTAAATCCAAGGAGCCTGTTTAAAATCCTGCTGTAAATGAATGGTTCATGATCTTATTCTCAGTTTGGCAACTAAGTATTGAGTGGCTTAAAGTCCTTTATATGTTTTTTTACCTACCCTCTTAGTTTTCTATTTTTTCCCCTTGGAGGTCTTCTCTAGGTCATTTTACTATGTGATATCTTGACAGTGGTCAATGTTGAAAGTGCTGAAATAAGATTAGAGAGTATAGTAACAGGATGATTAGCTTTGATTAGAAAATGACGGAGTGAGATTTTGTGAACAGTGAAGAAATTATCTAAGTGTGTGGACTCATAAGTGAATGGAGCATGATGACGCTTCCTTGCAGTTAATGATCTAATAATGCTGCTCTATTTGATGAATTCCACTGAAGATGAGATGTTATGTCTGCTGGTAAACTTTTCTGCAAAGAAAAGTACACTAAATGTTTCAAATCGGAGCAATCTATTTAAATGAAGTTTCATTTAATTGCTTTTAATTTTACTGCCCATAGCCTGAAATTGTTTCATTTAAAGTGTTCTTCAAGCCCTCTACTATATTTACTATTGAATCTAATGAGTATGGTAGGGTACCTTGGGCATAATCTCCATGAATGTGTGAGCTATAACTACAGTATAATATATAGTAATTAGCTTAAGTTAATTTGCTTGGTTGAAGAACCAGAGAAAGAAAAAAGTTTTTTTTTCCTGTTACAATGTATGCTTCTGTCATATAAGTCTGTTAATACATAACTGGCAAATAGGGAAGTCAATGTGGAAATCAATCGTTTTACACATGATTTCCCCCAATATATTAACATTTTGGCTACTGAGTAAAAGCAGCTAACCTCTAAATCCACTAACCCAGCTAAATGCAGTAAGTTGTGGAGGAAAGCTCAGTGCATACACAACACCATTCATGAACACCTTTTCCTCTTGGCTCAGTTTGACCACGTGCTCTATCTTTAAAATGTGTATTGCATTAATTCTTTTGTTTGAGACAGAATCTCCCTATGTCAGCCTTGGTAGAGTGCTGTGGCATCACAGCTTACAGCAACCTCAAACTCGTGGGCTTAAGAAATTCTCTTGCCTCAGCCTCCAAAGTAGCTGGGACTATAGGCGTGTCTGCCACAACGCCCGGCTGTTTTTTGTTGCAGTTGTTATTGTTGTTTAGCTGGCCCAGGTTGGGCTCAAACCCGCCACCCTCGGTGTATGTGGCTGGTGCCATAACCACTGTGCTATGGGGGCCGAGCCGTATTGCATTAATTCTTCCTGATCTTTGTGCTTGTGTCCTTATTTTCATAACTCAGTCTTTCCTTGGACTTGTTCCATCATTATTTTTTAACTAAAGCAAATTTATGCAAGTCTAAATATATATTATAATATATATTTTAACTTGTGTTTTTAACTGAAAATGTGCTAGCATTTTCATTAGGTTTATAAATGTTTTTTGTAGTACTCTGTGACATTGTGTAGGTTTTTCATTGGTTTTTCTCCAGTATAATTTTCTCTTTAAGTCTTGCCAGTTATGTCGTAATTGAATAGACAACTTTTAGAGCAGTTCGAAGATTACAGAAAAGTCAAGCAGAGAGTTCAGAAAGTTCCCATATATCTCCCTTCCCTTTCTCCCACAGTTTTACCTATTATTAACATTTTGCAAAAGTGTGGTACATTTGTTAACATTTGATAACAAATGCTGTTATATCATTATTAACTATAGTTTGTTTATATTAGAGTTTACACTTTGTTTTGGTCAGTTCTATGAGTTTTGACAAATATGCAATGCAATGTAGCCATCATTTTATTTTTATACAAAATCATTTCATATCCATAGCCATCTCCTATTCATCATTCCTCTTTCTTTCTTTAATGCATGGAAACCATCAATCGTTATTGTCTCTATAGCTTTGTCCTTTCCAAAATATATGCATAGAGTCCTCCAGCCTTTTTAGACTGGCTTCTGTCCTTTAGCAATATGCATTTTTTTTTTTGAAGTTTTTGGCTGGGGCTGGGTTTGAACCCGCCACCTCCGGCATATGGGGCCAGCGCCCTACTCCTTTGAGCCACAGGCACCACCCAGCAATATGCATTTAAACTTCCTTCATGACTGTTCATGGCTTACTAGCTCATTTCTATTTTTACCCAGTAATATTGCAGTATGGATATACTACATATTGCAAGTTGTTTATCCATTTCATATTCAAAGATATTTTGATTGCTTCCAATTTGGGACAATTACAAATAAATACACTATAAACATCTGTGTGTAGGTTTTTGTGTGGACGTAAATTTTCAACTCATTTTGCTAACTAAGAACATGATCGATTGCTGAATTATATGGTAAGGTAATGTTTAGCACTGTAAAAAACTACCATACTATCTTCCAAAGTGGTTGGACCATTTTGCATTTCCATAGCAATGAATGAGAGTTCCTGCTGCTCCATATTCTCATCAGCATTTGGTGATGTCAGTGTTTTGGGATTGTAGTCATTCTAATAGGCATAAAGTAAGTTGATCATTTTATAAGCTTATTTTCTGTCTGTATCTTTGTTTATATGTCTGTTTAGAACTTTCTGCTTTTTAATTCTGTTGTGTTCTTACTGTTGAGTTTTGAGATTTCTTTGCATATTTTGGATAAGTCCTTCATCAGATATGTGTTTTGCAAAGATTTTATCCTAGTTTGTGACTTGTCTTTCCATTTTCTTAGGTTGCCATTTATTTTTAGTGCATGATTTTGTAGAATGTGAGTTGTTTTTCTTTTTCAGGAATATATGCATTGTTAAAGAAGAAACACCTGTATATTTGACATTAGATTTCTATAACTAAGCTAGCCAAATAAAATTCGTACCTCTTATATTTTAGGTGAGATATAAGTATATCTTGTATTTTAGCTAAACAAAATGAATGTTTACCTAGGAGGATACAAAGTCACTTTAGGCAACTGTAGAAGACAATTAGAAAGACCTAAGAGAGGCTTTATCTTTCAATATTACCTAAAAGTCAGTGTATAATAAGTTGAAGTTAGTCGCTGTTGTTTAAAAGAGTATTTTAAAAATACGAACATTTCAAGGAGAGAATGTGAACCTAATGTTTTGAGGACTGATTTTTGTTTGTTTTGTTTTTTGGTTGTTGCAGTTTGTCTAGGGCTGGGTTCGAACCCACCAACCTTGGTATATGGGGCCGGTGCCCTACTCACTGAGCCACAGGCTCCACCTGAGACTGATTAATTTTAATAATTTTTGTATAATATTCTGTATTCACAGTTCTTATGTGACTCTTCTTAAGACTTTAGAGATTCCTTAAAGCAGTAAGTGATTTGGAAGACTAAGGTCTGATTTTTCAGAAATGTTTTTGATATTAGTTTTCAGAAATAACAGGAGTCCAGATGCAGAAGTCTAGTTTGAAGTACAAGGACACTTATGCAAACTGACATTTGCTCTGTGACTTTGGAACCGTCAGAACATCTACCCTGACAGCATTACCATGCAGTCTCCCTGGTAGCCTAAAGTAAATTGCAGGGAACTCATACTTGAGATTTGTTAAGAGAGTTAAAGTATAATTCACAAGTATTTTTTACATATTATCTTATTTGATGATACAGATATTTCCAAATGTAACAGACACAATGAATGCATGGATTGTTAATACAAAATAAAATTGAGGCTAGACTTGAGAATCCCCTGAGCAGACAAAACCGGTTAGGTCATGTAAGCAAAACTTATCTTATGTTACTTCTTGTAAATGCCTCTAATAATTATAAATTAAACTTAACTCACTTTCCAAAAATGATAAAAGAGGATCACTTTGAACCAATTTTCTGCCATCTGAAAACCTTCATGGTAATAACTAATCATTGTAAAATTTAAACTTCCTTATTTTTGCTTTGTAAATCAACTTACAATGCCATGCCTTGTGCTTCCCTTCACCACATTCAGTTTGAGATATCCCACACTGCAATCTGTTCTTTTGTAACTCTAATAAACTTTACAAATATTTAATTTGACCTGATTTTATTGTTGACAGGCTAGTGAACAAATACACAAAATAGGTCTCTGAATTTGAGTACCCCAGAAAGTATGTCAAATGTCTTAGAAACTGTGCCAAAATAAATCCTCCCAATGGGAGGCACTGTTGCAAAATTTGGGAGGAGGAGGAGAAAGAGAAACATTGACTTTCAGCAAATGGCAGATGGAACGTTTATATCAGCAGCTTCTGGTCATAAGAACATCCTGGGACTGACTTAGTTCCTGTGGGTCAGAGACTTCATTGTCTGGGGTTCCTTGTGATTCCTGCCCTTTCTAATTTATCAGATTCTAGCAATAGCCCCCGGAACTTTGCCTTGCAGCCCTAATGATTGTTGTAAAAACCTCTAAGACTTTGCATTAAATCCTTTCCTACAAGAAATATCTATAGTGTTTGACTAAATCAAAAGCTTTCTTTCTTTTCCTGATTACTTAAAAATGTTAGAAATAAAAATCTTAGAAATATACCTGATCAAGTTTGTTTATATATGTATTAGATATATACATATAGACACTGAAGATGTTTAAACAGTAATTTGAGAAACTAATACTCAGCCATAAAAAAACTGATGAACTAATAACACCTTTTGTAACTGGATGGAACTGGAGACCATTTTTCTAAGTGAAGTTTCACAAGAATGGAAAAACAAATACCACATGTACTCACAATTAAATCCGAACTCATTGATCAAACACTTAGGTGCACATTTGGGAGTATAACTCAATGGAAAGCAAGCAGGTGGGTGAAGCAAGAGAGGAGAGGTAAACTCACACCTAATGGGTATAATGCACACTTATCTGGGTGAGGGGCACACTACAACTTTGACTCAAACTGTACAAAGTCAATTAATAGAATCAGAACATTTGTACCCCGTCATATTCTGAAATAAAAAAAAATGTGTAATGGCCATGGAATTACTTCTTTCTACCATCTTGTACTAAACCAATATACTGTGGAAAAAATATATCACCGTGGTATACTCCTGAAAAACTATTGCTCCCAAAAAACAAGGCTGATCAGTAGCTATCAGGAATGGTGTGACCCTTGTTAAAAAGGGCTGTAAATATTGTATAACTTTGGAATTCTGTTCAGTTTCATGAAACTGAGGCAGCAGAACTCCAAAGATAATGCATAAAGCCAATAGAGGTTTATATTTATCTTCAAACCAAAAGTTTGGATGTGGGCAGTGCAGAGCTGATACAATGACTCTGAGATTATCAATATTTTAGTTTCCTATATTTCTAATCTGTCATCCGTAGCTTATGGCATTTGTCTTTATACCTGTTGACTCTTGATTACAAGATGGACGTTCCACCCTCTGGTTTTATAGGAATGAAGAAAGGCAAAGAACTTAGGAAAGCAGAGGCCCTCCCAGAATCCCTAGTATATTACTTCATACAACCCATTGGATAGAGATGTGTCCTGTGGTCACACCTAATATTTAAACTGGGCACATTGCTACTTAAACAAAATTGTGGTTCTGTTACTAAGACAAAAATGGAGAATGCATATCACATAAAGAACTTCTTGTAGTGTTCTATAGGATAAAGCAAAGGAGAAAACAACAAAAAAAACCCACTGTAAATTATGTCTGCAGAAAAACATTTTAAAGTAGTGTATGTGTGATGACATTGTAAAAGAAATTATTGAATCAAATCAATCATTTCAATTCATCAGGCTTATGCTCAGGTGTACTTGATAGAACGACCCCCACCCCCAAATAAAAGCAATTTATTATTATAGAAATTTGTTTCTTCTTCTTGAAACAAGTGTAGGGGTGGGAACTGTGACTTCATGGTGTCATTGGAGACCTGGATTCTATTTTCCTGTTCTACCATCCTTAGCGCTTAGCTTCTAATTACAAGGTCACTTCATGGTCTAATAGGGTTGTTTACTTGCAGACATCATTTTTCCATTTCAAGCCAGCAGCAGTAGGAGGAAAGAGAGGACAAAAGGGTCATTCTCTTGGATAAGTCAGTTCATTCTAAGGAGCCTCCTACATGATCCTCCTATTTGTGCTCACATCTTATTGGTCAGAACATAGTCACATAGACAGATATAGCTGCGAAGTGGACTAGGAAATGTGAGCTTTTAGTAACATCCATAGCCATCACAATAAATTGGTTTTCCATTACCAAATAAAAAGAGGGAGACGGATTGTGTCAGTTTACCTGTCATCACCATTTATAGGATATCTTCAAATATGCAGGATAGTATGTGGATTAAACCCTGTAATTCATCAATGTAAGAAATCTATTTTTTCTTCCAAATGTTGTAATTGAAAATTGAGAATGATAAACACAAAATTTGATATAAAGCAATCACTTTCATTAATATTTTGAGTTAGGATACCAAACTGAGGATAGTTAAAAATATTTCCAAATAACATTTATGGCTGTGGACAGAGGAAAGCTAATGCTTGGAATTATCGAAGAGGAGTAGCTATGCACTTAGTGAGGAAAGTTGTCAAGGATCCTGGAAATTTGCTATTCTGCTTTGCTCTGCTTTTATTGGGGTTACTGGGGTGAGACTGAGGAAAAGATGGGGTGATTTAAGAAATTAGAAAGTGGTTAAAAAATTGAGACTCAAATAAATTGGAATTGGAATTGTAGGAGTCTTCGAGGAAAAAAATGCCTCCCAAAATTGCTTACAAAAAATTGAAAGTAAATCTGTTCTTGCACAACAAATTGCAAAATAAAACAATTATAAAAGAAATTCTAGCAAATCTCTTGGTATTATCTGAATTATTTGAATAATAGAGGTGAAAGTGGAGCTTCTGCCTGGATTATTCAGAAAACTGTCTTGATTTTAAACTTCACTTGGCTGATGAAGACTTTAGACAGAATATATTTTTGGAATGCTAAATGCTAAACAATTGATTCCTAAATTAAGCAGAGCTATGGGAGGGAGAGAGATAGAGAGAATAAGTAGTTGATTGTCAGAATAAGATTAAACTTTTCTTTCTATTGATGAAAGCCAACATCCACATTTTCATCATATGCAGAATGAACTTTCTAGAATAAAGGGAAATATATATGTAGATTTCAAATATAACTCATGGTCTTTTTAAAAGTTTGAAATTCTCCTTTAAGCTTCAGAAAAGAAAGAACTCAGTGCCTTCAAAACCAGCCATCTAGGGCAGCGCCTGTGGCTTAAAGGAGTAGGGCGCCAGTCCCATATGCCGGAGGTGATGGGTACAAACCCAGCCCTGGCCAAAAACTGCAAAACAAACAAAAACCCAGCTATCTAATTTATATACTCAAGCAAATTGACTTGAATATCATGCTGTATTTTCTTCCTTCTTATTGTTTATCTTTGCCTTTTAATTCCTGAAGACAGAAAATAAGAATGATAGTGTCCTAGTTGCCACTCCATTCTTTTTTTTGGTAACAGGATCCTGGACAGTGATCCAGCCAGCCCAAAAATGATTTGCCAGCCTCTCCATCAGCTAAGTGTGTCATGTGACTAAGCTCTAGCCTGTAAGTGGAAGTAATGTATGAGACTTCTGGGTAGGATCCTTTCTGTCTGGATTCTTTCTGACACACAATGTAGACAAGATGCCTAGACTTCCAAAAGCCGTCTCAGGCCAGAAGGCAAAATTAAGAATGGAAGCTTCACATTAGAATAGTGAAAGATGAAGGTAGCAGCAACCTGAGTCTATGATGACTGAGGATCCTATACCTTCTCTGGGATTCTTCCTCTGCATTTCTTTTACTTGAGAGTAGTCATGTGGATCTTGTTCAAGATACTATTATTTCCAGGGGCTGTTACTAGCAGATGAACACAATTTCTAAATGGCACACATGTTAACTATAGTATTAATTGAAAATATTTTGGAATTTTAGGGTTACATTTCTAGGTAAGTATAATGGATTCTCTCTCTCTCTCTCACACACACACACTCTCCAATTTGTCTAAAAGAAAACTAAGGGGCTACATGAAGTTGTGCTGGTAATATATTTTGTGTGACTGTGAAGGATAACTCTTTTGCAATAGAACTTGGGAAAATAAGAACTTGAGCATTACTTAACAATTTTTCAATGTGAATAGATGTACTAAAAAGAAAAACAGTAGAGTAAATTCTTGCTCTTAATCCTTTCCTTTCCAAAGGTAGGAAAATACAGAAGTGAAATCCAGCCATAGAATATTAATAGATTTTTTAATTTATCTTTTGCAGATTTTGCTAAGGTAAGTACATTATTAACAGCAAGCAAGAGAGGAAAGATCAATCTATAGAATAGTCAGATGGAGTGATAAGGCTTAATCATTTTCTGGTCTTCAGAAGTTGCCCCAATTCCTTCCATCTTTTCAAATCCAGATCTTTTATGAAGCCTTCACTGATGCCCCAGTAGGAATTAACCTCTGCTCTTTATGCATTTATCAGGATTAGGACTAAGCTACAGTGAGTGAGGCATTTGTCTTGAACACAAAATTTAAAGTGGTGCTCAAAAGCTTAGTAGTCAATGGGCAGCACCTGTGGCTCGAAGGAATAGGGCTCTGGCGGGATATGCCAGAGGTGGCTGGTTCATAACCAGCCCTGGCCAAAAACTGCCCAAAAAAAAAAAAAAAAAAAAAAAGCTTAGTAGTCAAGATACATATTTAATGGAATATTTTAATTGGCACACTAAGACAAGCAGGCCAAGTCTCCTGTTTTTGTAAATAGTTTTTAATTATGTAATACTTTGCTTTTATTTCTATTACAGCACTGAAATCATGCTTTTTATAACAGTCCTTTCACAGCAGGGCTTTATTCTTTCTGTATTCCTCATATGCCCACCCTTCTGTTTGAAGCATAAAGACCTCTTTAAAAACAATGAGCTGGGGTGGCACCTGTGGCTCAATGGGTAGGGCACCAGCCCCATATACCCAGGCGGGTTCAAACCCGGCCCCAGCCAAAGTACAACAAAAAAATAGGTGGGGGCGCCTGTAGTCTGTCTCTACAAAAAGCAACAACAAACAAACATTGAATTGATTAAAAGATTTTTGCAAGAATATATTGTAGTAGGGATAGTGGGGTTTAATTTTCATTGTTAAATTCAACTACAGCTAAAGAATGAAAGAGAACAATGACTATTTTGAAAGTACTTGTAATTTAGTGCTGTGGGAAAATCACTTAGATTCTCTTTGACTGAAATCCTGCCTGGCCTGGAGAAATAGTGAATTGTAATACAACTTCGTGTTTGTATAGCATTTTTTCCCAAATAAAATTCTTGCTCTTAATCCTCACCACAATCCTGCCAGGTAGATATTGTTATCGTTAATTACCACGGAGAGCCTGAGAAGCGAGGTGATTTGCTGAGCGAGTTACTGGCAGAAAGTGGCGCAGCTGCGGTGCTGACCCGGATTTTGCTTGCAGGCGGCTGGGGGCGCTCAGGCCGGTGACCCCAGCGCTCCGGGAGGCCAAGGTTGCCAACGGCCTGCGCGCAGGGGTTGGAGACCAGCCTGAGTTAGAGCCAGACTCGGTCTCTACTCAAAATAGAAACAAACAGAGGCAAGTGGATTGTTTGAGCCCAAGAACTTGCGGTTGCTGTGAGCTGTGACGCCACTGCACTCTCGTCCGGGCGCCAGAGTCTCGTCTCAAAAAAAAAAAAAAAAAGAAATTCAAACACCGTGTCTCAGGATTGAATGAAAAACGATTTATACAACAACTACAGTGACTTTTTCTGTGTTTATGAAATAACGTAGGCGGCATCCTGAGCGCAATATTTTATTTATTTATTTATCATTTATTTTGAGACAGTCTCGTCATGTTGCCTTCGGTAGGGAGCTGTGGCATCACAGCTCACGGCAACCTCAAGTTCTTGGGCTTAAGCGATTCTCTTGCCTCAGCCTGTTGCTCCGACTACAGGCGCCGCCACAACGCCTGGCTATTTTTAGTGGCGGGGGCTGTCTCTCTCTGGCTCAAGCTGGTCTCGAACCTGTGAGATCAGGCAATCCACCTGCCTCGGCCTCCCAAGTGCTGGGATGACAGACGTGAGCCACCATGCCTGGCCCTAAGCACAATAGTTTATCAGGCATTCTTAAATTCAGATTAAAATGTTCTGAGTGTGTGTGTACGATTGATGAAGTAGCTCAACTCTTCAGGCATAGGATTGAATATTTTACAGCATTTTTTTGTAAAGGGCAGGATCTCACATATTGAAATGCCAAAGAATGGGGGAAATTGAGGAAGGTATGGTATTTGAGTATTACTTTCAAACTACAACTTTACCACTAATGTGTGTGTAGGATATTCTGCACAGCACGTAAACCCCATATGTTTGCTTCTTTATGAAAAGAAGCATTTGGGTAGGTGTTTGAACTTTTCAGCTGAAAAAGGTTATTTCAGTGTAAAATATTGTATTATTTAAGAGTTAAGAGTTGATTAAATTTTATGGGTTTCTTTTTCGCACATCGGGAAAAAAATCTATTACTATTTTTTAAAACTCCATATGGCAATTAAATTTACTTGAGCTTCTAACTGTTTCACATATTATTTCCACCACTATGTTATAAACACATAATCAAAACCCAAAATGTCCATTTCTAGCCAACCTAGAAGATGTCTTATGAAAATTATAAATTCCTGCCATTGATTGCTGCCCAGAGAATTGTTGTAATAAAAAGCTTCAATTTTCTTTTACTAAGCTTATAGTTCAGTATCAAGAAAATTCTCACTCTTAAGAACAACCAATTCTTAAAGTAATTCAAAGCCGTTCAATTTGGTGAATTGCAATCAATCATCAATAACTGTTTATTGAATATCCACAGAATGCCTAGGCATTGCAGCGGTAGGCGATCATTCAAAGGTTTTCTAAGGGGAGCCTGAAGATCTGCAGACGTCTTTAAAGAAGCAAACTGCTGTGTGCTTCTCTTAACTTGTCCCTATCTGGAAATAATTGAATAGTCTGGGATTCAGAGTTCCAGATTTTCTAATCCTGCTTTGTAAGCAAAGACCCCATTGGGTGCCAAGCGACAGGAGGTATGGTGGTCAGAACCTGGCACCACCAGGGGCTTCAAGACTAGTGCAGCCCTCCCAGGCAGGTGCAGGGCGGACTACGGTCACTGTGGCCCTGACCCCGGCCTCCCTGTCTCCCCTCCCCCACCCCGTCCTCCCCACCCGCATACACCATCTCCCAGTCGCCCAGCCTCGACCGGTTCTCGCGAGATCCGGGCAACTGAGCGCTCGGGGCCTTTTCAAATCGGGATCCGTTACCGCTTTCCCGGCCGCCGCCATTGTCGCGCTCGGAGCCCCTCGGCGCAGGCGGCCAAGGCTAGGCAGCGGCTGCGGGATGGCGGACGCCGACAAGCCCGAGGTACCCGGGGCCACTGGCAACGACAGCCCGCATCAGCAGCCCGCGGAGCCGCCGGGCGAGTCGCGGCGAGAACCGCACCCCCCGGAGGCGGAGAGGCAACAGCCGCAGCCGCTCGGCAGCAGCTCCAATGGCGTTAAAATGTATTGTCTTTTCCACCGGGGATGGGGCGAGGTGGGGGGCTGGGGCGGCCGAGGGACGGGAGGCGGCCTAGGCCTTGATGGGGGGACAGCAGCCCTCAGGCCGAAGCCCTCGGCCGCGTGAGGAGCAGGTGCAGCCGGGCGGCTCCCGGGCCCTCCCCTCCCGCCTTGGGCCGGTCCGCCTGTGGCCCGGGGAGTCCGGGCGGAGGGTCGGGGGGTCAGGGGGCCGGCCCTCTGCCGCGATTTCTGGGCCGAGGCCTCTGGACACCCCACTCTTCCCTGCCTTCAGCCGGAGAACCTTAGAGCAAAGCCCGGCGACAATCACGGTTTGCAGGAAAATGGTCCCCCTTCTAAGGCCAATGGTTAGTGTTCATCACTAGGGAGTATCTAGGGATGACATCATCGACATTTCCTCTTAACCACCGAGAACGCATTTAAAAGGAATATCCCCGGCCTTATTTTGAGCTTCACAAGTTCAGTATTTTGTTGTTTCTAAAGTGTATGTTCATTTTTGAACTGATACGGAAGGGAAGTTTAATAATGTGCTGTTACACCTAATCTGTTGTGTTACCCTTAAATTGCTAGACTTTATTCATTACTTTTTAAAAGGGAATGTGTGTTTTGCTTCGCTTTTCCACACACCCAGTAATATTTGTCAGCTGGGCAAGCTGTTTATAAACTCAGGTTGTGATGGTCTTAATTTGATATAATGGTAATATAAAGTTTTTTATTTTTTTTTTAAATTGAAGAAAGGCCATTTTAAGGTTGGAGCTGTCATCAGTGCCTATAGAGAATTTAGTTGACGCAAATCTATAATAATTTCTAGTTACAGGGAAATGGTAAGCGGAAATATTATGCGTCCTGTTGTCCCTGTCACGTGATGGGACACGAAGTCAAGCACGTATTTTCCAATGCTTAGCTCTTTAAACCTGAAGTTGGAAGTATGTTAGTTTAGTGAAAACATCCCTTTCCTTCTCTGTTATACCTTAGAAAGCAGTAAACATGGGCTCTCACGAAAATAGGCAAGGAAAGGGACTTTTCTCTTGCATAAAAGTGTTTGAAACAGTATAGTAAGATCTGGACCATTCTGTAGAAGAGTTGATTGCAAATGAAAAGGGGGGTAACTACAGCTGCATTATGAAACTACTCAAATGGGTTCGAATAAGGGAGGTAGCATCTCAGAGAACTCCATTGGTTCCTCTATGGAAAGTGGTACACCTCAGTAATTGAGGAACCTACAAAGTCAGTGAGGCACTTTATACCCTGCCTGCCAAAATGTGGGCTTTCAGGGATTATATTTGGCATTAAATATAGAAATGAAAAACCATGGCATGATGACCTTAAAAGTATGTGCTATTAGTTCATGTCTAACCGTCGACATATGTGCTTTTACCTGAACAAAAAGCACAGCCTTGAATTACCTGTTATACTTGGATATGATTAGTGTGATACTGTTGGTACAGGTGAAGCTGGTCTTTAAATCTGCATCAGATCTGCAAGTCCAGTCCCATTAAAAATCTCATTATGGTTTAGCAAGGCAAGAAAAGATGGAGGAGAGAGGTGTGGAAAGAATCCTTGTCTAATTTGGGAAGAGAAAAATCTAAGGTAAAGAAATTAAGAAATATTACAAGTAAACATAGATTTTTTTCCATATTGTTTATAATTCATCTGTCATCTTTGCTCTTTTTCCAGAAGTTGAGTATAGTTTACTCTCAGGGATTTCTTGTACTGTCAATTTTGTAAAAATATACAACATATGATGATGGTCCAGCATAGGTCATTCACACTGACTATGTAAGGGACCTAAACCTTTCTGGCTCTGTGAACTAGTCATTAACTAGGAATTAGTTTATAACACCACCAACACATAAGCTTGAATTGATTAGCATGTTTTCAATGATAAGAATTCATTGTTGATGATAAAAATAAGCAAATATTGCCCTAAAATAGATATTGCTTAGAAGTGAGAGAAATGACTTTTGCTAAGGTTAATCCCATTGAGGATGGGAGACTACTATGTCTTGTTTGTCTCAAAGCCACTTTTTAAAAAGGCCCAGTATTTGTTGAAGAAATGCAAAAGTGAACTTTTATGATTATGAAACTCATATACAGTGAATTTAGTTGGCACACTCACATCTTTAGAGAGGAAATGTAAACATCTGTTTTTCTAGATCTGATCCTTTCCTTTATGTCAAAATGCTCTACTAGCTCTGCTTTTCTTAAAAGTGAATAGGAAGGAAAGCAGCAGTACTCTTGTAATGAATATTCATGTATGACTAAGTAACACTTTAGTGTATATGGAGTTTGAGAGTTATAGTACAGCACTTGTAAAATATTAAGCATTGGAGCAAGGTGAAGTGTTCTCTACTAGAGTAGTAACTTTTCTTGTATTAGGAGTAAAGACTGAAACTAGGCTTAATTTGCCCCTAGTTATACCCTATTGAGGTATAATTGACAAATAATTGTTTGTATTTAAGGTGTACAATGTGATGTTTTGCTATATGACGAATACATTGTGAAATGATTACCATAATCAAGCTAATTAACGTATGCATCACTTTGTATATTTACTATTTTTTTTTGTAAGAATACTTCAGATCTACTCTTAGCAAATTTCAAGTATACAGTAAGTACATCATTATTAATGATAGTCATTACACTATACATTAGATCTACAGAACTCATTTATCTTATAACAGAATTTGGACTCTTAGAACAGCATCTCTTCCTGCCTCTTCTGTAGAAAGACCTTTCTACTCTCTGTTTCTATGAGTTTGACATGTTTAAATTATACATGGACATGAGATCATGCAGTGTTTGTGTCTGGCTTACTTCACTTAGCATAATGTCCTTCAGGCTCATCCACATTGTTGCAAATGGCAAGAATTCCCTGTTTTTGAAGGCTGTGTGTGTCGGGTTCGAATCCAGCCCGGGCTGGCCAAACAACAATCACGGCTGCAACCAAAAAATGGCTGGGCGTTGTGGCGGGCGCCTGTAGTCCCAGCTACTTGGGAGGCGGAGGCAGGAGACTCGCTTGAGCCCAGGAATTGGAGGTTGCTGTGAGCTGTGA
>CAUYRH010151714.1:0-14691 GCA_963574655.1 Perodicticus potto
GGCGTAGTGGCGGGCGCCTGTGGTCCCAGCTACTTGGGAGATGAGGCAGGAGACTCGCTTGAGCCCAGGAATTGGAGGTTGCTGTGAGCTGTGATGCCATAGCACTCTATCCAGGGTGACAGCTTGAGGCTCTGTCTCAAACAACCAAAAAAAACAATAGCTGGGCCGTGTGGCAAGCACCTGTACTCCCAGATACTTGGAAGGCTGAGGCAAGAGGATCACTTGAGCTCAAGAATTTGAGGTTGCTGTGAGCTATGAAGCGACAACACTCTACCGAGGGCAACAAAGTGAGTCTCAAAAAATAAATAAATATAAATAAATAATAAAAAGGAGACTATAAACTTGTTTCATATGTTCATGGAATATGTACAAAAATCTCCCACATAGCTGCCATAAAATATTTTAATAATTCTTAGAGATTTGTGTAGAACACGTTTATTTCAATACAATTAGAAACAAAGTTGGAACAAAAATCTTAACTCATTACAAATTAAGAAAAGTGCTCCTACAAAGTAATGGATTCAAAAGGAAGCTAAAATTTAAATTACAATCTCTAGGGGAAAAAATGAGTATATTTTATATTATAACTGACAAAAATGGCTAAAATTCTACTCAGAAAGAATTTTTACTAAATGTCATTTAAATATTTATCTAAAATTTGTTAAAAATAAAAATGCCTACTTAAGAAAATAAATACTAAAAAACAAAGGAGCTTAATGCTCAGTTTAAGAACTTTAAAAAGGAATAAAAGGATTCAAAAGAAAGTAGTAGGAGAGAAGTAATAAAGATAAATGTCACAATTAATCTGAACCAAAAATGTTAGAAGTTATTAATCTCCAAATGCTATTCATTTAAAAGAACCATTAAAAAGACTCTTCACAATCTTTTTTTTGAGGTAAAGAGAAAAAGAGTAAAAATGTACAAACTAGAAAAGGAATAGAACACATAATCATAAATAGGAAGAAATTTTGAAAATTAGTAAAGAATACATGTCACTCTGTAGAGCCACACTTAGAAATCCAGACAACACAGATAATTTTCTAATAAAATATAAATTAATAAAAATTACCTGAGAGGAAATAGAAAATTTGAATAAGCCTAGACACTATAGAAGAGGTAAAATAATAATTACAGTTTTATTACTTATATTCGGTAGAGTTTAAGCTATTTTAAACAACAGGAAACCATAGAAAGTTCTATAATTTATTTTATGGTGAAAGTATAGCTATAATACCAAAATATGAAAAACATGGTAGAAACCAGGACTTAAATAATTGTGGAAACTTTTTGTAATTTACCGAGAAAAAAGCAAACAAACACCATTAACAACCACCACAAAGGGGGAGGGGAAAGGATGGGGGTAGGATGGGGGGAGGGAGGGTAATTGGCGGGGTCACACCTAGGGTGCATCTTAGAAGGGTACAGGTGAAACTTACTGAATGCAGAATATAAAGGTCTTAACACAATAACTAAGAAAATGCCATGAGGGCTATGTTAACCAGTTTGATGAAAACATTTCAGATTGTATATGAAACCAGCACATTGTACCCCATGATTGTATTAATGTACACAGCTGTGATTTAATTAAAAAAAAAACCCACAAAAATAAATTAATAAAAGCTGGCAAACACATGAAGTATTGACCACGATGGACTCAGATTTCTCCTTTAATGTTAAATGTTAGAAGATAATAGATTCATAACAACTGAGTACAATGAAAATAGCTAGAATTCTCGGATTCTTATTCACTAAAGATATAGTTCAAATGTTAAGGAAAAATGAGCTGGCGTGGTGGTTCATGCCTGTAGTCCCAGCTACTTAGAAGTTGAGGCCCAATTGAAGCAGGGAGTTAAAGCTTTCAGTGAGCTGTTATTGCACCACTATACTCCAGCCTGGGTGACAGAGTGAGACCCCTTCTGTAAAAAATAAATAAATAAATAGGCTCGGCACCTGTAGCTTACGCGGCTAAGGCGCCAGCCACATACAGCTGAGCTGGCAGGTTCGAATCCAGCCTGGACCCACCAAACAACAATGATGGCTGCAACCAAAAAAATAAATAAATAAAAATAAAATAAAACAAATATTAAAAGGAGTTGAAGATACAAATACATAAGGACTAAAAAGAAAATATAATTTATGGAGCTGGGCACCTTGGCTCACACTTATAATCGTAGAACTCTGAGAGGCCCAAACAGGTGGATTGCTTGAGCTCAGGAGTTCCAGACCAGCCTGAGCAATAACAAGACCCCATCTCTACTAAAAATAGAAAAAAATTAGCCGAGCATTATGGTGAGCACCTGTAGCCCCAGCTACTCAGAAGGCTGAAGCAAGAGGAGTGCTCAAGCCCAAGGGTTTGAGGTTGCTGTAAGCTATGATGCCATGGCACTCTATCCAGGGCAACAGAGTGAGACTGTCTCAAAAAGAAAAAAGAAAAAAAACCCCATAATTTATGTACCAATCCTAAAAATGTTTACTTCAATTCATGTGCTATTAATGGAGGAATGAGTCAACCTAAAATGATAAAGATAAAAATAAATTGTGAGCACATACTGATTTAAATGATTATTGGAAATACATTTTTAAAAAAATGACAAGAGAAAATTTTCTCATACAATAAAAAAATTCTAGGAGATAGGGAGAAAAGGAAACTATGGTTATATAGCAAGGTCATCAATTTTAACTACATACTATGGGTGATACAACATTTAAGTCCTAAAGGGTTAGTCTTCAGAGTCCTTTTCTTTTCATCTATACTCACCTCTTTGATGATCTCATCCAATTTCTGGTTTTAAATGCCCTCGATAGACTATTTACTTCCAAATTTATGCCTCTAGACCTGACCTCTCTCTTGACTTTAGAATTACAGCTCCTGTTACCTTATTTCTATCTCTGTAATAGAAATTATTTAGATCTGTAATAAGTGTCTCAGCCTTAGCGTGACCCAGCCAACTCAGATTTCCTTATCCACAATCTAATCTCCCTGTCTTCTACACCCAATCCGTGGCAAATCTTCGTGTCTATATATAAAATACATCCCAAACTTCACCATCTCTTACCACCTGTGGCATTATCCCCACCAATCTGTGTTGTCTTTGACCTACATTGTTCCAGTAAACTCCTGATAAGTCTGCTTTCTCCTACACACAACCTCCACACAAGAGCCTCTGTAATAAATACAGCCTTATATCCCTGCACTGCTCAATTGCTTCACGTCTCCCTCAGACTTAAACCCCAAACCCTCCACAGCCCTGAATAACCTGGTGCCCTCCCCCCACCTTCTTTACCCCCCCCCCATCCAATCTCTTGTCTATCCTTTAGCTGCAGCTTCCACTCAACTCTTTACCATGGCTGTTCCCTCTGTCAGGAATGCTCTTCCCCCAGATAGCAGGCCCAGCTCACTTCAGATCGTCATTCAAAGGTCACCTTATGAAAGAGGTCTTCTCTGACATTATTTCTTGATTAAAGCATAAGCCCCATTCCTTCATCTTCCTCTATATTTATTTCTTCACAGAACTTTGCCACCTGGCATATTATATATTTATGGAAATCTATTGGCTGAATATCCCCACTAAAAAGTAAACTACATGAGTTTAGAAACTTTTCTGAACTCTCAGTGATGAGAGCAGTGTGTAGCACGTAGCACCCAATAAATATTTATTAAGTTAGTAAGTAGGGTAATTACTAACAACACACACATGCACACAGACAGACATACACACACAGCCTTAGTGGCTGAATACTAATATTGCAAGGTACTAGCAAGAGACAGGTTAAATAAGCTCGGGAAATTTGGGGTTAAATAAATTTACTTGGATTGTTGGTTCATTCAGTATTATTTATGGAGTGCCTATTATTTGTCTGAAATAGGGAGATGCTGTGGCTGTATTAAAGAAAACAAGACAGACAAGTTCCTACTTTTATGGAGTTTGCAGTCCTGCTAGAAAAACAGCCATTAATCAAATGATTTCACAAATAATTAGTTAATTGTCATTATAACCAGTGCTACAGAGGAAGAGCGCAGGACGCTCTGAGAGAGGATAATGTGGAAGTGATTGCAGCCTAGAAGTGTTCCCAGATGAAACGATATGTAACTTGTGAACTACAAGATTGATGAGGGATTATCCTGGTGCAGAGTCGAAGAAAGGAGCTCCAGGAAGGAAAAATCATATGTGTGAAGTTCTGAGACAGGAAGAAGCGTGGCATGCTCTCGGAAGTAATGGAGCGGAGTGTTTTGAGTTCAGTACGGGCTGGAGTGTGGAGTTCACAGGGCTGTGTTAAGGTCTTGGGATTTGATCTAAAAGCAAGGGGAAGCCATTGAGTAGTTTTCAGCAGGACTTTTCGAGAGCCCTGAAAATACTTGTATGAATTGTAAATCTCTAGAAAGCATTTCTTTAATTTATTTTATTTTTAAAACTACTTTTTGGGCTTGGCGCCTATAGCTCAGTGGCTAGGATGCCAGCCATATACATCGGAGCTGGCAGGTTCAAATCCAGCCCGGGCCTGCCAAACAACAATGATAACTACAGCCAAAAGATAGCCGGGCTTTGTGACAGGTGCCTGTAGTCCCAGCTACTTGGGAGGCTGAGGCAAGAGAATCACTTAAGCCCAAGAGTTTGAGGTTGCTGTGAGCTGTGACAACACGCACTCTACAGAGGGTGACATAGAGAGACTTTTGTCTCCAAAACAAAAAGAACCACTACCTTTTGTATAGCCTCTTAATGGAACTGTATTTCTTAATATATTCATTTTCTGGAAGAAATATCCCAGAGAGGAAAAGAATTATCAAGGAAAACATATTTTAAGTAGAAAAATGAGAAGAAAGTCTTAAAAAAACAATATATCAGAAAGATTACAGATCAGTTAGGTCCATAAATATATACAGATTCCATTCTATTGCTATAGGGGAAAATCTCGCATTTGGTTCCAAAGCCAAAATCCAACTTTGTGCTGTCTAAACAGATGAATCTAATATAGCTACAACATGACTAAGTCTTTCCACTTCTAATTATTCACTCAAGAAAAATGGAAATATGTCCACACAAAGACTTATACACAAACGTTTATAGAATCTTTATTTATAATAGGAAAAACTGGAAATAATCCAAATGACCCTTAAAAGGTTAATCGATAAACAAACCATGGTATATCCATATAGTAGAATATCATAAAGCTATAAATAGGCATGAACTACTGATACATTCAAAAACTTGGATGAATCTCAAAATCATTATCACTGAATTAAAGAACCCAAACACAAAACAATATATGCTGTATGATTCCACTGAAAATTCTAGGAAACACAAAGTAACCCACAGTGACAGAACAGGGATCATTGGTTGCCTGGGACCAGGGTAGAGAAGAGATGGATTGCAAAGTATTGAAAGAAAACTTTATAGGAGGATGAAAATGATCTGTATTATGAGTATGGACATAGTATATATAAAATACATATACAGAGTATATATAAAAATACATACACAGAGAGTGTGTACACATTTTAAGAAAGGAAAAAGCTGCATTAAACTTGTAATACTCAAGATAGACTGATAGTTTGTTATCACGCATGTTGTATCTTGTATCTCTTATAATTGCAGACATCAAATGTGACTTGAGTATTACAGTTTTAATATAGTTTTTTCCTTTCTTAAAATGTGTATTTTTTTTTTTTGGCACCCTCTCTCTCTCTATATATATATGTTAGAACTCACCTAATTGATTGCTTTAAGTGGGAACAGTTTATTTTATAGGAAATTTATCTCATTACAATTTTAAAAATTAAAGGAGGAAAAAGAAAAATTCAAAGATGTCTGTTTGGGTGCCTCTATGAACTTGACACTTCATACAGTGCCCAGTACGCAGTAGATGCTCATTTAAAATGAAAATAATTCGGCGGAAATAATACATTTGTTTTCATAGATATATAGAACTTTGTATCTAACTTAAAAAAAATGCATATCCATACAATTGGCCACAAAGAAAGTGAATTCCAAAATCCTCTCAAGAACAGTGCAGTTAGACTAAAAAAGGACAAAAGACAATGACAGAGATGTGTTAACAACTTAAAAATATGTAAACACTGATATCAAAGAAGAAATGAAAGACAAAAGAAGAGAGAACAAAGATATACTAATTCAGAACTAAGAAAGGTGTTTTTGTTACAAATATAATTAAAATTAAAAGAATTTCAAGAAATATATGCATATGGTATAACAAATTGTTTGAAAAATCTAAATGAAATGAATAAATTTCAAAGAAAACCTAAATTATCGAAATTTATTCCAGAAGAGATGGAAATTTGAATAGACCAATAAGAGAGGATATTACAAACATCAAAAATTTATATGAGAAAAGGTAAAAGCAACCACAACATAGAAATTATAGAGCAATATCATTTATGAATTCAGATACACAAAAATCCAAATAACACATCAGGAAAGAGTCATGCGAATCAACGATCATGACCAAGTGAATTTATTCCAAGAAGCCTAGATTGGATCAAAAGTAGTAATAAGTGATATTACTTGTGTATTTTTATTAAGTGGTTTCTAAAAAAATCAAAACTATTTTTAAGAGGATTTTCACCTTGAATCTGTTTGTTCTTTAAAAGAGAAAAACCATTGAATACTAATTGTAAAAGACTATATTTAATAAAACAGCAGTTTATAATTAAAATTCTAAACGAAATAGTGATAAAATAAAAATGTCTGAAAACAATGGAGTGTAAAATAAAAATTAGTAACAAATCTAAAATTACACCGTAAAAGAATGGATGGTTTCTTAAAGGCAAAAACGAGAGAAACGCGTGTTGTCATCACCAGTTAAATAATATTCTGGGCTCGATGACTAAGAAATAAACAAAATACATCCGCACATATGCTGATGCAGATGTATACATATGTGTCTTAAAAGAGATTCAACCACAATTCACAACAACTACTCAAACTATGAAGAGAATTTATTAAGTGGCTGGGCACATGATTAGTTAATTTTCTTTAATACTAACGAATTAGATGCAATCTATAATTGAAAAGGATATCCTATTCATACACATCGGCAAAAAAAGTATAAAGTATATAAGAAAATGTGCAGGACTAATGAAGAACAGAGTGTGCAATCTTGCCACATTTTTGTAATTCTGATATTTATACTTAGTTATTTTGGCATTTATTTGTATGCAAGCTACAATATAGGAATGTAGCTTTTGTCTCTTCAAAAGAGGTAAGTGGCCTCTGGTGTCCATGTTATCCATTCTCCAACATTTTGAAAAAAACAGATTTACCACATACTTCATATATATTTAAATATTTTTAGCCTATTTATGCTATGTTACCGATCTAGTATCATATTTCTGCACTGATAGTACATTAATTTTTTTTTTTTGAGACAGAGCCCCAAGCTGTCACCTTGGATAGAGTGCTGTGGCATCACAGCTCACAGCAACCTTCAACTCCTGGGCTCAAGCGAGTCCCCTGCCTCCGCCTCCCAAGTAGCTGGGACTACAGGCACCCGCCACAACGCCTGGCCATTTTTTGGTTGTAGCCGACATTGTTGTTTGGTGGGCCCGGGCTGGATTCGAACCCGCCACCTCAGGTGTACGTGGGTGGCGCCTTAGCCCTTTGAGCCACAGGCGCCGAGCCGAATTTTTAAGAGAAAAATATTTGCCAGAAGATTTCAGTATACTGATTGATAACCCCTATTCCAAACCACAAATGAAAATTTATTGGGATATCATTAAACAGACTTCAGGATTTTGAAGCCAGGTGGCCATTTTCCATTTGAAAAATCCTGTGTGCACAAGTCTAAGAAAGTTGATTCCTTCACTGTCAGCACGTCCCCCCACCCACCACCTTGTTTTTGAAACTGTTATTAAATATAATGAGAAGTTAATCTTAACAGAAAGTTCCCACCTTCTATGTTCACTGACCTAGTTTGGAGCTCAGCAAGTTGTTGCTCAGCTTTTAAAAAACTGGTGACTCTCTCTAGAGGGTTTTAAAATACTAGTGCCAGGTGCTGCACATTTCTGCAAAGGCCCGGCTCAGCATTTCCAGACTATTTCAACTCTTCCCTAGGCTGAAGCTAGCAGTTCTGTCAGTTCATCCCCAAGGTAGCTCAGGGTCCCCCCAGAAAAGAAGAGTCTTGCTTATTTAATTTTGATTTGCTTTAGAAAGCATATACACACAAATTTTAGTAAGCGCCTATAAGAACTCATTTGTTACCCTAGTAACTATTTCATTGTGCAAGTATATGGGCATCATCCTTCCTGTTTCCAAGGAGATGTAAGTATACCACAGACAAAACGTATGTAGATTGGAGAGGGTTCCTTTTATAAATCTAATCAGGACTTTTTCTATTATTCCATAGACTTTCTATTATTCCACAGAAGGAGTAGGTACAACCTGGCATTCAGAAAAGACACAAAGTTAAGAACTGCACCAATTTAGAGTGAATTTAAAAGCAGAGAATGAAAAAGTTGGAACTATAAAATGAATCACTAGTTCAATGTGTTATTATGCTAACTTAATTTTCTCTTAAATACGGCTTTGGATCTTATTGTCAAAGTGACCAGTCTATAAGAAAGACCAGGATGGTTGTACATGGCTCTTGTAATCAGTAACTAAGTTTATTCTTCCAGTACCAATTTCTAAGAAATAGTTGTATTGACCACCAACAACTTTTAGGGGAAGGGAGTAAGGACAACCAATGTACGTCTGGCCAAACCATATGGAATAGGATTGGACAGTATTGTGAATAAATCTCTCCCTCGGGTGATCCAGGATCATATCATTTGGGGGAATGATGGAAACTAGTGATATTTGTTTTCAATCATGATTAGGGACTGTGTACCTAGGATCAATTGCTACCTGATTCTGGAAAAAACTAAATCAATGAAGTAAAAGGATCTAATGTAATTAGCCTGCTTATTATATTACATCTAACTGGGGGAGTAAGAATACTAATATATACAACAGTCCTTCTATCAAGGATTTTGGCCATCAAGATTTTGGGACCCAATATGAAAGCAAAGAATTCAGTTTGACGCATATTTATGGAATGTATATCATCTGGGGAATCATGTAAGATGCCGGAGATACAAGGATGTGATTTCAACCATAGAAAGTGTACACTGTAGTGAGAAAGGCAGAGGAACTTAAAAAGAGACCATCTCTCTATAATATGGTAACTGGCAAGTTAAAACACACAAAAACGAATTCTTGCAAAATAGTGAAGGACAGACAGAAGTGGCAGTATCCAAAACTAAGAGACAGACGCTGGAACTTGGGTCTTCCCTATATAACCTTGGGCAAAGTACTGCACTTCTCCATGGCTCGGTTTTCCAATCTGTAAAAAGAAGAATAGAGAAAAAGAATAGATTTTCCAATCTGTAAAAAGAATTTTTACCTTGAAAAATTGCTGTTTGTATTTGGAAGATATTCTTTCTGTGAGGTATTTGCCCTTTAGTAGTCATTAAACAAATAGTAGTTATTGGCAATTTATGCCATTAATATACAGAACATATGTATCAGTGCACACCCACTAAAAGGAAAGAAGAGGGAGAGAAAAATGGACAATGTACATGAAGTACTCGCTCATAGTAGACTAAACACAAACAGCAAATAAAACAGAACTTCAGTTAGATTTCACTTACAAAAATAAAAAATAGAATGATGATGCCTTTCCTAACCACCAAATTAGCAATTTATTTTTTTTTAACAAGTGAACAATTTATTAAGAATTAAACAAAGGTATGATGTGATACAGTACAAGCAAGACACTCAAGATAGGTAGAATAGTACTACTCACACAAAAACTTAAATTTCACCTCAAAAAAAAAAATCACAAGACAAAAGAGAAAGCAATTTCACTGTTATAAAATAAGATATTTCATGCAAAGTATGAAGTCAAATTAGCAATTTATTTAAAACTAATACTTCACTGTAGTGAGAATGTGGCGAGATAAGCCATCTTAGGCAGCAACAATGACAGAGCAGATATTTAAAATCTTTCTGGAAAGAAATTTGTTAGTGTGTGCCAAAGACCTTCGATATTTTCATCTGACCAATGGCCCAGTAATTCTGCTTCTAGTTTCAATATGTCCATTATGCTACTCTCTCTCTCTATTTTTTGAAACAGCCCAGATATAGAATAATAGAAAAATGATAAAAAGTTATACTATATCCAAAGGATAGATTATCATATAGTAAGTGATAAAGCATAAAAATTGGCAAGAATTGTTTAAACAATATGGTTATTTTAAAGGGGAAAGCAGAATATAACTTGTTATAATCACTGTTATCTCTACTACATAAGATTAATTTGCACCAGTAAGCTATTGCCCAACGACAAACTACTACTTCCTCCAAAACAGTTCTTAGTGGTTTAAGCCAACCAAGCATCCATGGAGCTCATAGCTCTACAGGCAATGTAGGCTGGGCTCAGCTAGGCAGTTCTTCTCATACAGGTTTACCTCAGTTAGGCTTGTCTAGCAGGTCAGTTGGGAGCTTGCTGGTCAGAGACCTCAGATGGAATGAGTCATCTGTTATCCAAATGACATTTTGTTCTTCATCAGGCAAGCCTAAGGTTGTTCTCATGATGTGCCAGGGTTCTAAATAGAGTGAAAAGCATGCAAAGCTCAGAACTGACACACCCTCAACTCCGCTATGCTCTACCTTCCAAATCAAGTCACAAGCCCAACTCAGACTAAAGGCAGGGAAAATAGATTCCTCCTACCGATGAGAGGACCTTCGAAGTCACATTGCGAATGGCAAGACTACAGACAGGCAGAGATAGAGAAATGGAGCAACTTTTGTAACCTGGAAGATGATACACCAAAACATTAACGTTGTATTTCTGGGGGGTAGAATTGTTGGTGATTTTTTTAGTTTTTTATCCTTTTCCACATTCTATCTTTTCTAGAAATGAGCAAGTTGTATTTTTTATGAGCAGAATAAAATCAGTAATGTAAAAATGTCCATCCAGTATACATGGACATTAGTGTTACAGACACATCAAAGTAATTTTGGAGTCACAGGAGGAGCACACTTGCCACTGTCTGGGCCAGAAGACAGAGATGGCTTCTAGAGGGGGTTACATGTAGGCTGAGTATGGAAAGGAGCAGGAGGAAAAGTTGGCTAATCCAAGGGAGATGAGAGTGTGCTAGACAGAACATACATGTGGGGACAACATGCCATTTAATACAATCAGAAAATAATGACAAAGTTGAGCTGACCCAAGACGAGTGTGAAAGAATGCAGAGTAGGCCAAGGAGTAAAACCCTGTGTGATCTGGGGAAAGAGCACTGAATGGAAATGGGGACGAAAAGGTTGAGGGTGGAAGGTGGGAAGGCCCCCAGGAGGGGCCTGTGTTTACTGACTGAAAGTGAGCTATGAAAATTTCAGCCCAGTCCTTGTCAACTCAGAGTTGTGTAATTTTTAAAGGGCATTTTCCTTGATAGTTTTAAAAAGAGTGTTATGGTCACACGAACACTGGTGCTAAAGAGGGGAGTTTGCTTTTAGCTGAAATCAAAACTCCCAGAAAACTAGGGAGCAGAAGTCTAATGTTGGTGATCTATTTCCTCAGCAGCTTCAGCTGCCCCCCTTCTCCCTTTTGAAGCAAAGAGGATCTGGGCAATTGCCTTGCTATGGAAGATTTTTAGAGCAGGATTAATCAGCACCTGCTGATTAAATTTTGGTCTATAAAATTGCAATATAGCTGTCACAGTTCTAGTGGCTGTAGTCTATGTTATGTGTTTTCCAATGAAGTGCTTAATTAAAATGAATGCCTAGATATTTAAATTCCTGGAGCCAATCAATCAGCTGGTTGTTTATGACTTACCTTGGGGCCCTTTTGTCCCCAGCGTGTTGTGGTTGTAGTGATGTAGTTCGTCGCCTTTAAACCAAAAGAAGTTATCCTATACTCCTGAGGATTGAGTTCACAGCCTCATCAGTTCCTAACTTTTTAGCAAAGGAGATAAATGCAGCAAAATGCACCAAACTACTATGCTAATGAAACCACGAACAGCAAAAGATCATGTATGGAAACCCAATCACCGGCTTCACAAAAACCTCCTCTTCCCACACGTTCTCAACCTTTTTTCTTCCTTAAAAAGTCTCAATTAACTTAGCATTTATGTTGCATGGGAAAGCAGTTGGCACTTAGTAAGGGCCCGATGAATGTGGGTTTTTTTTTTTAATTTTACTTACTTCTCCAACTTTGGCTTTTCATGATTATGGGTAGATAGAACTTTTAAATTAGTATTGCTAGATTTAGCAAATTAGCAAATCAAAAAAAATACAGGATGCCCAGTGAAATCTGAATTTTGAATAAGTGGCAAGTAATTGTTTGGTATAAGTATGTCCTATGTTTATCTGAAATTCAAATGTAACTGGGCAACCTGTGTCTTATCTGATAATCCTAATTTTAAAGCTTTGCTAGCATAGTAAAGTCCTTTGTTTAGAGATGCTATAGAAGTGTTAGTAGGCATGGGGACAGACAGGTAAGATTAGGAGTATGAGTCATGCATAACTATGTCATAATACAGACAGAGCTGTTCTCCTGAGCCCAGCTGGCTTTTCTTCCATCAGAACACCCTAGTATGCTTTAGTTGGGCAAGTCATTGGCTGAATTTCATTACCTTCCAAAGGATTCCATGAAATTTTAGGTAGCATGCCCAGAAAGAAATACGTTTAAGCAAACTTACAAATTACCTAATTTGCTGATTGGAGAGCCAACATTGATTATTAGCAGCTGGTCGGTCCAAATGCACAACATTGGCATTTTTAAAAGTTAGGACTTTATATGAAAACACAGAAGTATGAATGGTCAATGAAAAACTTCACTTCAAGGAATACAACCAACTTAGGAAGAATTCACTATACAACAACTAGAGCAACTGATGGGAAAACAGAAAGCAGATGCTCATCTCCAATTCCTTCCTTATTAAGGAATTAAAAAAAAAATTCTTTAACTTGGGGGGCCCAGAGGAGAAGAAAGAAAAAAGCTCTGTTATAGAAACAACCACAGGTCTCTTCCTCAGCCTTGTCTTAATGTTATAGATCTTGCCACATGTTAACATATTACACTCTGTTCCTGTCTCACAATTGCCTCTCTGGGACCTTCAATGTTTCAAGGTTCTTATCACTAGGTGAAGAGGGTTCTTAGTCTCTATCTGGACTTGCTCAGTATTTTTTCTCAGCATTACATCCTGAGTGTTTTCCATGAGTACTGCGAAGGGTACTGTGTGCTGCCGGCTCCTTCCAATACACGCTGCCAAATGTGTGCTAATTACCCATCACCTTAGGAATAGCTTCTCTGTCTGCTCAGTGCTGTGGCCCAGCTTTCTAATCCTTGTTGCCTGTGCAGTCAGCATCCTGCCCCACTGGACTGTCTACATGCTAACATAAGAGATAGGTGTTCATCTACTATTTGGGGATGAAGTGTTTAGGAAGTGTTTTTGTTTGGAATTTATAAATTCCCCTCAGGACAGAAACATGTCATTCATTCATTCATTCTTTCAAAAATTATTACTGAGCACTTATTATGTGCCAGGCACTATATTATGCCTTGGGAACATAACAGTGAACAAAAGAAATCTGGTCCTTATAGTCTAATGTGGAAGTCAGCCATTTACCAATAATTCCAGTGGTGTCATATGTTTTTGACAGAAAATGTATAAGCTGATATGTGATGATGCCACAGGGGGACTTAACCTAGGTGATGAAAGAGATTTAAGCTAAATAGTACTGAGGAAGCTTAAAAGAAAACTGTGTGTGCATGTGTGTGTGTAGGAAGGGGAAAAACAACTTGTGCAAAGGAGGTACATTGTGGACATGGCCAGAAGGTAAAGGAGGCTTAGATAGGTCCACAAGGATCTATAGAGAGCCTATCGTATGCCCAGCATAGTTCATCTATCTGGAGTTACAGCTTTGAGCATTAAAGACATTGAAGAGAAGCTTAACTTTTAGTGAAGACAGACCAACAGAGAACAATTAATAAGATAACCTCATGTAAGAGCTGGAGGCCATGGCTCACACTTGTAATCCTAGCACTCGAGCTGAGGTGGGAGGATTCCTTGAGCTCAGAAGTTTGAGACCAGCCTAAGCAAGAGTGAGGACCCATCTCTACTAAAAAAAGAAAAATTGGCCAAGTATTGTGGCGAGTACCTGTAGACCCAGGGATGTGGGAGGCTGAGGCAGGAGGATCCCTTGAGCCCAAGAGTTTGAGGTTATTGTGAGCTAGGCTGATGCCATGGTACCCTAGCCTAGGCAACAGAGCGAGACTGTCTCAAACCACCCCACCCAAAAAAGATAGCTTTGTGTATTGATAAGTTCACTGGAAAAAAAAATAAGATCATGAGTCAACTTGAGTGGTTTGGGAGTAGAGCAGCTTTAGTCAAAGTAGTCCAGAAGCACATCTTTGAGGAGGTAACATTTTTGGTGAGGTCTGCATATTAAGAAGTAACAGGCATATCAAGGTTTTGGAGGGCAAGAATGCCATGAGACAAAGATAACAGAAAGAACATTAAAAGCCATGGCTCGGCGCCTGTGGCTCAACGGGCTAAGGCGCCAGCCACGTACACCTGAGCTGGCAGGTTCGAATCCAGCCCGGGCCGCCAAACAACAATGACGGCTGCAACCAAAAAATGGCCGGGCCGCTGTGGTCCCAGCGACTTGGGAGGCAGAGGCAAGAGACTCG
>CAUYRH010151715.1:0-13937 GCA_963574655.1 Perodicticus potto
TAGGGCTGAGTACATTGGATACTTTTTCTTCCATTCTTGAGATACTTTGCTAAGAAGAATATGTTCCAGCTCCAACCATGTAAACATGAAAGAGGTAAAGTCTCCATCTTTCTTTAAGGCTGCATAATATTCCATGGTATACATGTACCACAGTTTATTAATCTATTCGTGGGTCGATGGGCACTTGGGCTTCTTCCACGACTTAGCAATTATGAATTGGGCTGCAATAAACATGCCGGTACATATATCTTTATTATGGAAGAATGTTTGGAGAATACTTAGAGATATAAAAATAGATCTGCCATTCGATCCTATAATTCCTTTATTAGGTATATATCCAGAAGAACAAAACTCCTTTTGACTTCTAAGATGTTTTTATTTCAACCTCAGTGACTTTAAATGTAGTGGCACACCTTTTGAGCAAAGTGTCCTTCCTTCAATCCTGAATGAAGGTGATTGCCAAGCACACACCAGTCACATTATCTCCTTGTAGACAGGTGGAAGTCAGCGCTGGCGCTGTTGAACACAAAGGGGATTCTCCACATCTAAAATCACATCCACGTTTTGGGCATGCATTCTACATGTGTGGAATAGGTGTTTATTTCTAGCATAGAAGCCACATCAGAGCACATGCTTGGATGCTTTTTGCATGTAGCTGTATCTCTGCATCCTAGAAACAGCACCTGGCACAATGCAGGTGCTTAATGCGGTGAGGGGGTCACAACCCATTTATAACAATGAAAATACATCGTGGTATTAGGAAGGTTGAGAACCATTGGCTTAATGAATTTGTTAAATGAATGTCCAAATGAATAGTTCTATGAGAGTGTGCCCTTCTCACAAGCAACAGTGCAAACTGTACTACTTTTTAATATATTACATAATAAATGTTATGACCTGACATTACGTTAATGTGAATTTCTTCTCCCCCCTTCTTCCCAGTACCTAGAGCAGCTGATATTGAGTGAGGTGTTCCAGTGACATCTTGAGAGTTTTTCTGAAATCCTGAAATGCTCCCTACAGCAGCCATCATTCAAACAACATTTGGTGAGTGGCCAGGCATTGTCCTAAGTCAGGATAAAGAGATAACCAAGACCTTTGTAGAATTTCAATGGGCATTTTAGTGGGAGAGACATAAGTAAACTGATGATTGCAATGGAATGTGATTAAGTGTTATTACTAAGTGAAAGAATAGTGGTCTGTGTAATTGACATTTTCATAGTGGCTTATTACATAGTTGTTTTTGGCTACTGGCCATGCAAGTATAATATTTCCCTACCAACCAGGATGTTTGACTAACGAAAATGTTTAAATCCTTGTCCACACCTGAATAATAGTTCATTTTACAAATTATGATCATATCTCAATACACATCACAGGAGAAAACTACATTCATTTTATTTTATTTTTTTACATTCATTTTTTTTCTACAGTGAATGGTTAATTTATTTTATCTGACGTTTGCATTATACAATCCTTTCTCATATTCAGGAATTTAGACGCCCCTTCTGATTTTAGTCTGGAGAAATCTGTGGCATCGGTTTTGTACATAGGTACTGGTAACATTTTACTTAAATAAAAAGCAAAAGTCAGTAATAGATTCATAAGGAGTTTAGCTAGAAAAATGAGACACTGTTAGTGGCTGGTATGGATCAAAGGATATGTGGCGAAAAGCTATTGTCATATAAAAATGGCTCAAATCACAATTCCTAATGAACAAGTGAGTCTTTTCTTCCTTGTAAAATGATCTCCACAATTGGTTTAGATTCACATCCTTTTGGGTGTACTTATACACGTCACTAGAATGTCTCTCACCAAAGGACTCCAAAAAAAAAAAAAATCAATGAAATGTTATAATCCCTATCTGCAGGTATTCTTAAAGCAGAGGGCTCACCCTCTCCCTCCTCACATTCCTTAGAAAGCTGGGAACAGTCCAGTGTCCTGTGTGCCGGGAAGCCCTAAGGCTGTGAGTCTTTCCATGTACAACACTTGCCTTGCAGACCTGGTTTTAACTCCCTGGGGTATCTGCCACAAAGCCTTCCCACAAGTAACAGCTCCTTTCTACCTGAAGTCTGTTTGGAGCTGGACTTGGAATGAGTTCAGTCCGCAAGCGACAATCTGACAGCCCCAGGCAGTACCCCTAACCTGTCCTCAGTTTTGCTCCTGTCTTCCATCCTCGGGGACGGCCCCCTTCCCGTGCAAATCAGTTCGAAACAGAGCTTTCCCTAGCCTGGTCGGTCAGAAGGCTGAGAGGGCAGCCCGGTCCTAATGGGGGTGGCCGTAGCGTCCGACGCGGGGCCCGAGTCTCTCCCGGTTCTGCTCTGTGCCCATGGAAAAGGGGGCGGAGAGGAGCGAGAAGAAGGGGCGGAGGTCACCCGCGCCCTCCATCCCGCCCCGGCTGCGAGCGCGGCGAGGTGCAGAGGGATCCGAGCGGCCCAGCTGGCAGGTTGGGCGCGAGGGGAAGGGACGCGCGGAGGGGACCGGAGCCCGGACGCGAGCCGGAGGCCGAGCAGGAGCTGGAGCCGGAGCAGGAGCGCGGCGCTGCGCCCGGGGAAGCTGCGGCGGCGACGCGGGGTCTGGCGCGCCATGGCGCACAGAGGGACGCGCTCTGCTGCTCTGCAGCCAGCCGGGTTGGTGGCCGGAGATGCCGAGGTAACCACCTTCAGAGGCTGGCTCCCAGGCTTCGGCCTCCGGATGCTCCGCGCGACCCAGCTTCAGCCTCTCTCCCCCGCCGGGTGCCGGCCGGCCGAGCGGGAGGGCACTGAGGCTGCGCTCGGCAGCACGTTGGGACAGATGCCCACGCTGGGGAGACCTCTAGAGACAGAAGGGTACTCGGACCGACCGCCCCTGTTCTGAGCTGTGCGGGGGGACTGGGTGGGAAGGGCTCAGAGGAGGGAACGGGCAGAGAGAGACCCCATTCTCGCCGCGTGGGTCCCTGCGGGCGACAGCCCGGGTTTCTCTCCCCGGCCGGCGCTGGCCTTTGGCGCCTCCCCGGGTGGGAGGGAAAACAGCTCTCCGGGGTTTGAGTAATTGCAGAAAGTTTCAGGGAGTTATGGGTTTGGGGAGGATGTTGCAAGGCGAGGCCTGGGGGCGGCTGGGGCAGTAACCGGCGAAAGTCGAACTGTGAGTAAGACCCGGAGGCGGCGGCCGCGCTCGGGGCAGCCCAGGCGGTCCCACTCGGGCTGGTCCCGGGAAGGCTGGCTCAGGAATTCCGAAACGCCAATTCAGTTAGCTCGGGGCAAGGGTGGCTGTGGTCGCGGGTACTGAGTGTCTGTGACTCAGGGCCTCCTCCCCGCCCTCGGGGAGAGGGCGACAAATAAATATATGCCCTTGGACGGTGCCACTCCAAAGCTGCAACTTGACAGCATCTAGGCGGAGGTGCGCGGAGTGAGGCCCGCCCCCTGCCCCACCGCCAGCCAGGATTTCTGCAAGGTGACGGCTGGACGGGAAAGCCTCCTAGACACTCTCGCCTCTGCCTCCCTTGCTTCCAGGCTGTCTGTAGTTTGCTATGACTTGGTTCAGGCTTTAGAAGTGCATTCAGGAGAGCGCCACTTATCATCAGTGAAATTGCTGTCTCCTTCCAAAGTTTGTAGGAGATTCTATCTGCCTGACAACAGGTAGTTCAACTAAGGGGTAATCTGCAGTTTGGGAACAAAACACACCCCGGAAAAGAGCAGAAACTTTGAAAGGGCTTCTGGTTATTGCAGTAGGCTAGTTTGATTTTTAATGGGTTCACATCTAGTCTCGTTGGAGGTTTTGTAAAATCTGAAAGGTTCAAGGTGGTCAGTGAAGTGTCAGGAAGACATTTAGAAGGTGGCTCTTGCAGAGAGATGCCACAGAGGTTAACCAGGGGTCTCGATCCGGGCGGCTTCTGGGCTTTGAAAATGCGATGTGAACCGCGGGCAGATGTGTGCTGCTGTCAGCGTGATGCAACCTTGCTTACCATAGGCCGGATAAAGCCAGTCGCACCACAGGGTGCTGGGCGCGTCGGTCATAAATGTCAGATGAGCAGTGATGCGATCTTAATAATTCCTCTCTCTTTATGCTCCAGATGTTTGGACTGCACGGCCGCACAGTTTTGAGAGAGAGATGACTTGAGTGGCCAGCTCTTATCTCTACAACAATGTCCATGAACAATTCCAAACAGCCAGTGTCTCCTGCAGCTGGGCTCCTTTCAAACACAACCTGCCAGACACCAGAAAACCGGCTTTCTGTCTATTTTTCAATAATCTTCATGACTGTGGGAATCTTGTCCAACAGCCTTGCCATTGCCATCCTCATGAAGGCTTATCAGAGATTCAGACAGAAGTCCAAGGCGTCGTTCCTGCTGTTGGCCAGCGGCCTGGTCATCACAGACTTCTTCGGCCACCTCATCAATGGAGCCATAGCCGTCTTTGTGTATGCTTCTGATAAGGACTGGATCCGCTTCGACCAATCCAACGTCCTTTGCAGTGTTTTTGGTATCTGCATGGTGTTCTCTGGTCTGTGCCCACTGTTACTGGGCAGTGCGATGGCCATCGAGCGGTGTATTGGAGTCACCAAACCAATATTTCATTCTACGAAAATTACATCCAAACATGTGAAAATGATGTTGAGTGGAGTGTGCTTGTTTGCTGTTTTTATAGCTTTGCTGCCCATCCTTGGACATCGAGAATATAAAATTCAGGCGTCGAGGACCTGGTGCTTCTATAACACAGAACACATCAAGGACTGGGAAGATAGATTTTATCTTCTTCTTTTTTCCTTTCTGGGGCTCTTAGCCCTGGGTGTTTCCTTATTATGCAATGCCATCACGGGAATTACACTTCTAAGAGTTAAATTTAAAAGTCAGCAGCACAGACAAGGCAGGTCCCATCATTTTGAAATGGTCATCCAGCTCCTGGCTATCATGTGCGTCTCCTGCATTTGCTGGAGTCCGTTTCTGGTAAGAGTCTAAAGTTTTGACAATGTGGGCTTTCTTGGGTTTATCCATATTCAGTTCAACATTTTTGTCTTTTGCAAAGTTGTTCGTCTGTAAGTTCAGTCTTTTCGATGTGAACATTTACTTTGACCAAACATTCATTTCAGCACTCAGCTCTGGCTTAGAAGGAAGCTAGGTATGACACACGTGGTTATATTCACATAAGCCCTGAATTGAAAGAAATGTGTTGCTAAACAATTCTAACCACAGTGTTATCTGCTTGCACTGCAGTGCAAAGTAGTTTCAATAGAAGTAGCCTTTTCAGTGTACTCAGTAGGACTAGTTTTTAAAATGTGAACAAAAGGGATTGACTGCAACACAACATTAGGACAGACTCCAGGAAGCCTTAGCAGAATGTGAGGCAGACTTTTAATCTGTAGATGAGGCGTAATCTACCAGCTTCTTCTAAACAGGTAATGACCAGTCCTCAATTAGCAAAGGCTGGTGATGAGTTGAGATAGTTGAATAGTTCAAGTGAAGAAATCATTATTACATTAATCCAGGAACTATGCTACTATTTTTTTTTTAATTTAGCCAGGTTGATATTTTTATATGGAAATGAAGGCACCAAATGTGGATCATTACTGTTGCCTTCCAGATAGAAAACAAAAACATCTTCTTTGTAGTAGACAAGTATGATCTTAACTCTTCTCAACATTTTATTTTATGGAGGAAGGAGTGATCCCATGGCATGAAAGAGAAAACAATTCTTCTGTAAGAAGCAGGTGACAGCAAAGATTGCTTTCATTCCTTTTTCTGCAGCAGTGGGGAAGTGGGCAGGCACCCAGAGATAGTAAGGCAGGTTACACAAAGGTGGAAATGAGACACAGGTAGCGGTGAGGAAAAGACTGTGGGCTTCACTTATGTGGTAGAATGAAGTTGGTTATTACTAAGGGAATGTTCCTAAACATCAAACAGGTCCATTGCCCCAAATTGTTCTATAACAAGCTTAAAGAAACAATCCAGGTAATTTCCATACATGTCAAAGTTTGTGAGAGCTGTTGCTGCAAAGTTAATTTTATTTTACAAAGAGAGTTCTGCTTTTCTAATATTTCTTTATTTCTATTCATATTAATCTGAATTTGACTTCTCCAATTGTTAAATCATTTAAATTTTTTTTCATGTTGTCCTTGAGTTGGCCAGATCTTTAAAACCCACCCAGGATGAGAGTGGGTCTACCAAGGGTGAATCAATTTAGGAGACCACAGGTGAGCCCAACGCAGCTGATTTTTGCATATGGGATAAGTTTGAATTGAATACAGAGACCAGTTCTAACAACGCTGGAACCTCCTTCATGTTCATTTTGAGGAGTTTAATTTATGCCACTCGACAAAAGGAATTTCCTGAGGGTAATGCTTTGTTTTCCTTGGTTAAATTTTGAAATACATTAGTATTTCAAAATAAAAAGTGAATCCACCAAGTGAATTGAAATTAATTTGGGGGTTGTAAAGGGAATACAAAGCAAGAAAAGTAGTGGCTGAAAAACGTGTAAGGAAATGTTTCAAATGAAAGTCGTAGTGGAAATATAGTTTTATTTTCACAAAACATTTTCTGATTTCTACTTTCTCTTTCACTATGAATTACTGATCCATCTATGACACCAACGTATCGCTATTTCCAAAATGCTTTTCAGTGTGCACTTATTTCTCTGTTAGTTGTACAGTAGATGCACCCCCGAGATTTCCAGAAAGGCTGATACTTTGCGTCGTTTTCAGCGTTCTTTGCATTCCTGAGTTCTTTTGTGGAGACTTGCGTCTTCATGGCAATTTCTTACTAAAAGATTTATAGCATTTGCAGTCTGTGCACAGGTGCCTTGGGGATTAAGTCAAGGTCATCAGACAGTTGCGAATGGAACTCCAGGAAAAAACCTCAGGCTTCAGAATGCCACAATAACACCCAATAGTAACACAACCGGGGAAACATTTCTCCTCAACTCCCAGCACCTAGGAGGATTTTGACAGATGTTAATGATGGCACCATCATTCTCCCACCCACTTTCGTGTTAAAAGCTTCTTACTTTTTAAAATACCTCCGAAAGCAGCTTCTAGAACCCCACAGGTATGCAACAGATGATAGCAACTTTCGGGTCCGTGGGCTACTTTTCACCATGTTTTCTCTGTGACTGATAGGGGAGAATCGTTGGCTTTGTAATTTGAATGAGCATCTGAAAACACTTTGACTTGGGTTCACTGTCATTTTCAAGTCTCAGACTAACACAAAGGTGGAGGAGCACAGGCTCAAAGGAGGAAACGAGTAAGGTGCTGGTGATGGTGTCTGTCTGTGTTTTATTGATTGTTTTAATATTTCTTTTATGATAGACTTTATTTTTTTATTTCTTTTTATTAAGTCATATATACATACATATGAATACATTTATGCCTTTGTGGGATTCAATGTGTTGATTATTTATACAAATTGGAGTTCTTACATCCTACTAATTAACATAGCTTTCACCTCATTTACTTAATCACAGTGTTAAGGCATTTGTGTTCTATACTTGATAGATTTGACTTGTATCCTTGCAATGTGCTCCATAGGTGTGGTCCCACCGTTAACCCTCCCTCTATTGAACCACCCCCCTCTCTTCCCATCCGCTTCCCCTTCCCTCCTTCATCCTGGGCTATAGTTGTGATCCCATGAATGGATTAATAAATTGTAGTATATCTATACCATGGAATACTATGCAGCATTAAAAAAGATGGAGACTTTACCTCTTTTATGTTTATGTGGATGAATCACAAGTATTTTTTTTTTCAAGTAGTTTTAGATTTACAGAGAAATGAGTGTAAATGATGGAGAGTTTATATACCACCCTCTCCTTATTATAAAGTGCTTTGGCATTTTTGTTACAACTGATGAATCAGTGTTGGTACATGATTATTAACTAAAGTCTGTAGTTTACAATAGGGTCCTATTTTGATGTTTTACATTCTGCGGGTTTTGAAATGTATAGTGAAATGTGTGCTTCATCCCAATATCATACAGAATAAATGTCACTGCCTTAAAAATTTCCTGTGGCTTTAACAAATTTTAGTGTGCTTAATTTTCCCCAAAGGGAAAAATGTGCTTCCCCCCACCCAGTAAATGACTTTTAGAAATATAGTAGAAACATGAAATTTGTTTAAAATATAACTTGTTAAGAACTTTTAAATTTTATAATACTTGAGTTTCATAGTTTTAAAACATGGTTAACTCATATATATTCATTTAATTACAATCTCAACTTAAAAATGCAGGAAATTACAGTAGGCCCTAGTAGCTTGCAGTTCCATAGAACAACAATCTAATTCTGAAAATCTTTCAAAGTGAAACAGCAATTATAAAATCGTCTCATGTGTATCCTAGGTGAATCACTTTTCCTTGTAAGTAAATCTTGAAGACATTCATTTGATGTTTTCATTGTGAGGGAAAAAAGGCATTTATCATCATTTTCAAGAAACGTTTTCTTTGTAATCTTTCTTTCTGCCTTTCTACAGGTAATGACTTTTTTAAATGCTCCATTTCTAGCGTACGTAACTCTAAAGGGAATTAATTATTATTGCTATGTGTATCTTGCCTATTTGGTAGAGCAATAAATACTTGTTGACTGGTTGACTGAAACTTATGTAGTGTGGATGGCAGGAGATTGGAAATGATTGACTAGAATATGGATTCTGATTTTGTAGAAGAGTTAAACAAATGCAGGAACCTAATGGTAATTTTAATCTGTTCCCTCATCAGCAACTGCAGACTTCAGACATTATTAAGCCCCATCTGTTTTTTACTAGAAGGCCATACATTTGCTTTGCCTTCTCTTCATGGATTGAGAATCATTTTGAATTGGGGAAAGAAATATACAAAGGTGTCTTTACCTAAGAAGTGTGCTCTCTTGCATGTGTGAGTTTGAGTGTGGGTTTTTCCTAAGGTTACTTCTATGCTAATATTTCCAGTCAACACAGTTAAACATTATTTGGTCACTAAGGTGTTTGTCAGATGTAGATCAAGTAACTGGGTGGCTAATTGAACTTTGACTGAAATTACTAACGATATTGGCATTGTAATGACCACAGCTTAGGGGGCTAATGGCAAGGGATGGAGAACATGACATCATAGGGCACTTTGATATTGGCGAAGGTTGTTTTCTTTGAAAGGCTGACCTTCATTGTCATGTTCAGGAATGGTGTAACAGGAATTGTGTCTTAAGTGCATGCCTCAACACCCAAAGGATGATGAATGGATGACAAGAAAATGTGGAAAATTTATAAACATGTAAATACATAAATGTGTACATGTATAAGTATGTCCATAAGTATATATAGTATGTGTGTTCTGTATATACTTATATGTATATGGGTATACATATACACATAGTATATATATATATATATATATATATATATATATATATATATACACACACACCTATATATATCCACACACATACACATGTGTGCACACATAATTGTTAAATTATTACTCAAATTAAAAAATTAACCAATCCAGCACTGGATCTGATTATACTAAGTAAGAGGGCTTATAAAGGGTGGCATTCTAAAACACAATGGACTCTTTTATATTGTTATTGGATCTTGGAATGAAGATCTTTTTGGTTTATTCTTGGATCGCTGGTGATTTTGGAGGCAACATTGTCATAAATTGTTGTAGCTTATTTTGGGTATGTCCCTTTGTTTGGAACATGGAAGCAGCATTGAAGTTGTCTGGATACAGGACCTGATGTCACCTGGGTTTTACTTCTATGCAATTCTTGCACAACTTAGACCCACACAGCTCAACATTCATGTCCACACCTTAGAGATATGTTTATGTAGATTAAATAATGGGGATTCAGGCTGCTTCCTCCCGTTTGGGTGGGTGTGAAGTAGGTGGCGCAGGTCAATGGCTGCAGCTGGCAGAGGGGCTGTCTTGGGAGATTTGGGAGCACATTCTTGTCCCCAGTCTTTGTCATTCTCTTGCCTGGACCACTCTCCCCCTGACAGTCCTGTCTCTCTCTCCCTAATGCTTTGATTACTCCAATGTCTCCTCCTCCATTTGGGCTATCTTGAAAAGAACCTTTCTCTTCTATTCCCTTCCCTTCCTCTGCCTTATTTCTCTCATAGCACTTAGTAGTATCTGATAACACAGTACCTGTTCCTTTTTTATTTGGTTGTTTGGCTTTTGCCCCTAGCATGTAAGTTCCTTGGAAGAAGGGACCATCCTGGCTCCGTATCCTCAGTTCCTAGACCAGTTCCTGGCCTGGATAAATATTTGCCAAATGAACCTCATGTGAAGGAGAGCCCTATTAACGACTGCGCTCATATCTGATTTGGATTCATTCTGCCCAGGAACTCAGGACCTCTTTTGTAGCCCCAGAAGTACTTTTAATACTTCTAATTGTGATTTGTATTACAGAGTTCTGATAGGGGCCAAGCTTCTGTTTAGCAGTTTCCCAAGAACATCAGTTGGGAATGGAGTCCCAGAGAATCTTAGACATTTTAAGGTTGGAAACATGGGTTAGAATTTAGGAGTTTTGTCAGCATCTAGAAGAATTTCATGGGTAATCTAGACTTGGTATTTTATTTTATGATATGATGATGATTTTTCTTTCTTTCTTTTTTTATTAAATCATAGCTGTGTACATTAATGCATTGATAGGGTACAATGTGCTGGTTTTATATATAATTTGAAATACTTACATCAAAACGGTTAACATAGCCTTCATCGTACTTTCTTAATTATTATGTTAAGACATTAATATCCTACACTTAGTAGATTTGACACATATGCTTGTAAAATGCACCATAGGTGTGGTCTGACCCATTACCCTCTCTCCACCCATCCTCCCCCCTCCTTTGCCCTCCCCTTCCTCTTTCCTCTTCATCTTGGGCTGTCATTGGGTTATAGCTTTCACATGGAAGTGTGGGTGCTTAAATATTGGTTTCACAGTAGAGCTGAGTACATTGGATACTTTTTCTTACATTCTTGAGATATTTTGCTAAGAAGAATATGTTCCAGCTCCATCCATGTAAACATAAAAGAGGTAAAGTCTCCATCTTTTTAAAGGCTGCATAATATTCCATGGTGTACATATACCACAGGATGATTTTTCTTTATTTATCACTTTCTCTGTTGTCTCTCTGCTCCTTGGTGGCTTGTTTCTGGATTTTTAGTTTGCATTTTAGTTTCTAAAAATAGTGGGCCACTAATCAGTGTTTGTTGAATGAATACTAATGAACCAAGTACTGAAGAGGAGGTAGTGAAAGCACAGGATAATATCAGGCAACAGAAATGTGGATTAATTTTGCCCCAGAGTTTTTAGCACTGTCTTTTTTCTCTATAAGCACACAATTTATTAATTATGTATTTATTTTTTTACTAGCATTTTATCTTTGAGGGAATCATGTCAGGGACAAAAAGAGAAAATTGCTTTGAGTGAAGACTTCTTGAAGTTATGCAAGTGATGACATGAACTTGCATGTTCCTAGTCATAAAAAGAAACCTTTATGGTAAATGTTGGAATTTGTCTGAAAGATGGGTTTGCATATGTCATGTCTTTACCAGCTGATCGAGTGAATGTCTATTCCTCAGTTTGTATTGTTAAGGAGACTAAAGACTAAGTTGGTTTTATATTCATGGAAGATTAATTCTCAGAAAAATCCGACAGGCCTGTTTAGTGGGCACTGTGTACCCTGCCCAGATCTTCCTTTGGGTGAGTCTTGCTCAGGGAAATTTCCTCCAACTGAAGAAACTGCCTTGCCTGGGTTCTGTCCCTGTGGCTGGGGTCAGTCTGTGTGCAGTGACAAGCAGATCTGGGGATCCAAGGGACATTGCTGAAGGGCCAATTGAGGCATCTGCCAAGGACTTTCCTTGCATCTGCTCTGCTGCTCGTCTCCAGCCCAATCCTCCTCATATCCCCAGAAAGCTTCCCTTGTGCAGACCTAGTTTCAAAGTCTATTGCCTGCAGAAAGTACCTGAGGTCTTTCTCCCAGACATCCATTTGTTCGTATATTGTCTGCATATCAAGTATATTACACAAAGGTTTAGCATGTGATTTGACAAATATGGTGAGCTGTGTAGGCTATATATATGAATGTGAATTCATTTGAATGTAATACCATCTCCTCCTTGGGAGTGTGGTGTAAAATTGACTGAGTAAAGGTCAATCAATTAAACAGCGACACTGGTATGTTGGGAATTTACACAAAAATCTGTGGCTTTAGTTGAGCATGGTGGTCTGAGGACTTGTTATTTTAAGTTCATTTATTCTTGGGAAAACATACTTCCTGTTTTTAAGGAGAAAGAGTTATAAAAATGCCCAAAGATATAGACACTGAGGAGGCACTTACAAAACATTACTTGAATGATTTGAGTGTAAACGATCAGAACAGAGGATTGAATTTATACCCTCATGGATGTAAATCTGGCTTAATATGTTTTAGGCTTTTTATTAAGCCTCAAAACATTTGAAGAACAATTCAAGATGTTGATGTCTTCCCAGTCTCTCTGGGTTTTAATCCGTTTGCTTAGACTTATCCTTATAAGAGTTATACAAAATGAATTCCATTTATATTTACTTTGGAAGACATTTATAGCCACACCAATTTTACCTGGTACATCAATGTCATTTATCTGTATTCAGAGAAGACTTCACCCAAAAGGAGAAATTTGCCTTTTGATACTTGTAAATACACCTTTCAGAGCTCGTGTAAACCTGCCGTCCTGTCTGTTTTATGTCCTGGGCATGAGAGTGCTAACGTCACAGGGGAAGGTACAGTTGTGGTTTTATGTAGACACGGAGGTGGTTCTTCTCACCCCTCTTCAGTTACTGAGTAGCCAAATAAAATGCAGATTATGGAATGCTGAAATAGAGTGTGGCTGTTTGTGATGGTGAAGGAGATGGAAACAATTGGATTGTATGAAAGGAACTATTTTAGCCTTTTTGTGCACAGTCCCAAATCAGACCTTCCCTTGAGAATAGTGTAGTTATTCAGAGTACGGTCTGGGGACACAGATCTCAGTGCCACCACTTTTTAGCTATGGCCGTAGAGTTACTCTAAGCTAATTGTGCCGTTTGTGATTAGAATAATAGTACAAGCTCAGAGGTATTAGTAAATGAGTTGACTTCCCTAAAATCTCACAAGTGATTGATTGGCATGTAATAAATGCATAACTCAAATCCAAAAATCCAAAAATACTCAAGAAGTATATTGGTTATCTCAATTAAAAATAATCCTCTCTGTTTAGTTCAGATGTCTTTCATTTTCTCCTCTCTCTGGAAGGGGTGCTTGCAGTGGAAAAAAGGGAGCAGAAGCTCGTCGCTTCAGAAAACTTTCTCGAACGTTTCCATTTGAAGTTGCACATTGCTGCTTCTTATTTCACTACCTCTTTAGAAGATGTTACCTGCTAATCTTTTGCCTCTTATCCTAATATCCTCATAATTATAACATATAAGTTAATAATGTGCAAATAAATTAGAATCAAGCTAAAATTAGAAGAAAATTACTAAGATCACAGGGTATAAGGCACTGTACTTAGAATTAGTAGTGCCGGGCAGCAAAACTTATAGCTCTTCACTCAAAGAGCCTACAACTTCATTGAAATAAAAGACGTAAGATCTTAGCCCTTGGAGAGACAGCATAGTGTAGTGGTTAGGAGTCTGGGTTCAAGTGCTGTTTCTTCTACTTTCTGGTCATGTGACCATAATGACTGTGTGCTTTGATTTCTTCATGCAGAGTAGGTGTCACAGTAGTCCTCTTTATATAGGGTTGTTGGGAGAATTAAGTAAATTAATATATAAAAAGTACTTAATAATAGTCTCTGATGTATAATAATTACCATGTTGTTATATGCTTTTGTCATTATATGATTAGTATTATTGTTGTTGTTATTAAATAATGATGCCACCAGCTAATAATTTTTTCAATAAGGCTCGGCACCTGTGGCTCAATGGGCTAAGGTGCCAGCCACGTACACCTGAGCTGGCGGGTTCGAATCCAACCGG
>CAUYRH010151716.1:0-70331 GCA_963574655.1 Perodicticus potto
TCTCTCTCCTTCAATCTTCTCTATTACATGCTGCTGAATAGAGCTATAATAATGACTGCTAAACATAGTTTTAGTGATAAGCCAAAGGGGAAGATATACAAGTTTTAAGTGATGTTAAGATAGCAGAGAGTGAGAACCATGCAAATGAAAGGGTCTCATGTAAGAAGAAGCTCCCTTGAGAAGTACTGGAAGTTTCCATCTAACTTCTCCTCAAATTATAAATTTTCTTTCAGTATATAATTTATTGAAGAAAAAAGACTTCAATTTAATGAAATGTTTTTTTTTTTTTTTTTTTTTTTGAGACAGAGCCTCAAGCTGTCACCCTGGATAGAGTGCCGTGGCATTACAGCTCACAGCAACCTCCAATTCCTGGGCTCAAGCGAGTCTCTTGCCTCCGCCTCCCAAGTAGCTGAGACTGCAGGCGCCCACCACAACACCAGGCCATTTTTTGGTTGCAGCCGTCATTGTTGTTTGGCGGGCCCAGGCTGGATTCGAACCCACCAGCGCAGGTGTACGTGGCTGGCGCCTTAGCCCGTTGAGCCACAGGCGCCGAGCCAATGAAATGTTTTCTATATGACTAATGTCCTTTGAAGTATTATGATGCTTTTGCTATTTAAAATTTCTACCTTGAATTTTAATTATCTGGGCATGTATCTGATTTTCTCTATTAAACCATTAACTTTTTAAGGGAAGACTCAATGGCAGACTAATCTTTGTAATATTCACAGTGCATAGTAGGTCCTCAAACATTGAATAAAAAATGGAAATTTTATTTAATATTATTGAAAAAGCTGTAACTGATTTCTCATAGCAAATAAGAGGTAAGATTTTATGAGTGAGGTTGAGTTCCTAACCTTCTAACCATTCATTCATCATCTGAACCATTCTAATCATTCATTATTCATCCACTTTTCTACTGCCCTGCTTCCAACAAATATTTATTGAATACTTGGCACTGAAGAAAAGGTAATGCATAAGACACATACAATTCCTGGCTTGGTAGAAGTTAAAATTCAGTGGATATAATTACCACCTGTAACATTGTTTCATAAAGAAAATTAACATGAATTTATAAGTAGAGTTTTTAATCCTGGACAAGGTCTTAATTTATCCTCACAGAAACACTATAACCTGAGGTATATCCATTGACAAAATAAAGAAAAATAATAATTCTTGTCCTGGCAAAAATAAGAGGAACATTATCAAGATAATTTAGGTAATACACATTAAAGTACTTTTAGTCTGTTATGATCTGAATGTTTTTGTTACCCCCAAATTTGCATGTTGAAATCCTAACTTTCTAGGTGCAGGTGTTACGAAGGCTGTTGGGAAGTGATTGGGAAGCCCTCATGAATTAGTACCCTTATAAAAGAGGCCTTAGAGAGCTAGCTCGCCCCTGTCACCATGTAAAGACACAGCGAAAAGGACCACCTGTGTGCTGGAAAGTGGGCCCTGATCAGACACTGAATCTGGCATGATCTTGGAGTTCCCAGCCACCAAAACTGAAAGAAATACTATCTGTTGTTTATGAGCCACTGAGTTTATGGAGATTATATACTACTCCTTTCTATAACAAGTTCTTTGCTAAACTTATAGGACACTAAAATCTCTTAATGTTTTGACCTGTTAATATTGCAGTGCCTTTGAACTCATCCTGTGATATCTTTCTTTCTCTGTTTTCATTCTCCTATTGTCTTAACTTAAAATCCATCGCAATACTGACTTTTCCCAAATGAATACCTCTAGTTCAGACCTCTCTTCTGAATTCCAGACTCATATAGTCAATTGCTTACTTGATGTCTCTATTTAGATGTCTGAAAGGAGCTCAATCCGAGCAGATCCCATACTGAACTCTTCACAATTCCTTCAACCTGTTCAACCCCGTAGTCTTCCCTTTCTTAGTAAATGGCAACTCCATCCTTCCAGTTGCTCAGGTGTGGAGTCATCCTTGACTCTTCTCTTTCCCTCATGACCTTCACTCATTCTCTCAGTTTTACTTTTAAGTCCTACTTCCAATTACTTTTCATCAGTTTAACTCAACTACCCACTCTGGCCCAAGCTTACAGCTCTCTTGCCATGATTTTGCATTAGGTTTCTTTCTTTCTTTTTTTTTTCTTAAGACAGAGTCTCAAGCTGTCGTCCTAGATAGAGTGCCGTGACATCATAGCTCATAGCCACCTCCAACTCAGGCTCAAGCAATCCTCTTGCCTCAGTTTTTCTATTTTTAGTAGAGACAGGGTCTTGCTTTTGCTCAGGCTGGTCTCAAACTCGTGAGCTTAAGCAATCCACCTGCCTCAACCTCTCAGAGTGCTAGGACTACAGGCATGAGCCATTGCACCTGGCTGCATTAGCTTTCTAACCAGTCTTCCTGCCTTTCTAACTGGTCATCCTTCCACCAAAATGCCCTTAATGTCTTCTCAATCCAGTATCTACAATCATCCTTTAAAAATGTATGGCAGAACACACCAGGCTCTTGATCAAAACCCGTCTAATGGGTTTTATCTCTTTTGCATTAAAATTCCAAGTCTTTATAAAATATGTTAAGGTACTATAATCAGGGGTGTCTAACCTGGGGACCTGTGGGCCACATGTTGATTTTGTGAGGATTTGTTTTGCTCTTTTGGGGTGTTGAATATCATGAAAAATGTGCACAGACTTTTTTTTTTCTTGAGACAGAGTTTCATTATGTTGCCCTCGGTAGAATGCTATGGCACCACAGCTCATGGCAACCTCAAACTCTTGGGCTTAAGTGATTCTCTTGCCTCAGCTTCCCAAGCAGTTGGGACTACAGGGGCCTGCCACAATGCCCGGCTATTTTTTTTTTTGTTGCAGTTGTCATTGTTGTTTAGCTGACCCGGACTGGGTTCAAACCCGCCAACCTTTGTGCATGTGGCTGGTGCCATAACCATTGTTCTGTGGGCACCAAGACAGCTAATCATCTTTTGTTAGTGTTTGTGTAGTAAATGTGTTGCCCAGAACTATTCTTAGTTTTCTAATGTGTAGCAGGAAAGTTTGGACACCCCTGAATACAGGACCTATATCATTTGGCCTCTGTTCTGTCTCTGACATCATCACTAGCTACTCTCCCCCTTGCTCACTTTATTCCAGCCACACTTGTCTCCTTCATAATTCTCTAAGGACACCAGGAGTACTCTCAGGAACTCTGCAGTTGCTATTCTTCTACCTAGAACACTCTAGTCTCAGAAGGCTCACTCCCTTAAATCCTCCAGGCCTTTGTTCAAATATTATTTTCTCAGTGAGTCCAAAACTTGATCACCCTATTTAAATAAAACTCTCCACCCCTAAGTCACTTCTGTAGTTTTCATTCCTCTTCCTTACTTTACTTTTCACTTTAGCGTTTATCACCCACCTTACACATTATATTTTTACCTATCTGTAGTATATAATCTCTATGAGAGAAAAGACATATCTATTTTGCTTATTGCTATATATGTAGCACCCAGGAAAACACTGAGCATATCGGATGAATTTAACACATATTATTGAATGAGTAATGTGTACATTTAAACAAAATTTAAGTGACTTGAAAAAATTTGCAATGAAAAGAGAACACAGAAGTGGAGTGCAGGTAGGATATGGTTTAATACTTATGATGTGTAATATTACACAATGCTTATATGCTACTGGAAATGACCCAGCAGAGAGATGAAATGTGATAATATAGGAGAAAGAGGGAACTCTGTGTGAATCGTGTCAGTAAGTCGGGTATATGAGACAGAGTAACTGAAGGGAGTGAAGAAAGTTTAGCTATGGAAGCAGGAGAAAAGGCAAAGAATACAGCTACACATGCAGGTAGCTAGGATCATGTGAAATTCCTCTAATTGCTTTGTATATTCTCATCAGCTAATTTCCTTTCTGCATTATGTCATGTGGAAAAAAAGGGGGCACTGAAGATTTGAGAGGCAAGGAGAATGTGTGAAATGATTCTCCAGTCTGGATAGTGGAAGAGTGAATTAATTAAAGGAAGGTAGTAGGATTTTCAGGCCCCCTTACATTTAGTTGTCATGAAGTTCAAATGAGTGCAATCAAAATGGCCGTGTGCTTGCTCTTAGTGAGTTCGGGTGCACATGCAGGAAGGCGCAGAAGTGGGTTTCAGCATCCACCTCTGGGAGCAGTAAGAGATGAGCAAGATTGTGGTTGGAGTACACAATAACAATGATAATGCGGGACCCTGAGATCTAGGCTAGGTGAGATGGGAAATGCGGGCAGAAGGATGATGGCCGGAGGGGTATAGCTGGAGACACTGTGAAGGTGATAAGGTAGAGCAACTGGCCATTCCAGTGAATTTGAAGAATTTTGATTTGGGGAGTAAATCAGAAGATAGGAACTTTTGGATATTTGAAAATGGGATTATGGAGAGATACAGTTATTGGCATAACAAAGTGAAGGGTCTGGGTAATTGGTTGAGATAAAATGAAGGGAAAACTTGAAGATGAGGTCAAGGATTCTGGGGGCATGATATTGGAAAGATCATCTATCTGAATATTGAAAATACCAAGAATTAGAAATGTTTACTATTATAAGGGAAACAATGGGAAGATGTTAACATTTTTGTTTTGGACTGATAGTGACCTGGGGTTCTATTAATAACTGCAACAAAGAGAAGTAGCAGGTGGTACAGCTGTGTTGGTATATCCTTCAAAGGAACCAGAAGGTTTTATGGAGAGGGCATTGGAGAATGCTTGGAATTGGTAATGAGGTACAAGGAAGACACTTGACCCCATTTCAAGGCTCAATGATATAAAAGACGCCCACAGTAGAAACAGTAGAAACATGAATCAGACAACAGGTTTTAGTTGCAGCAAGAAACTGAAGACTGTATTGTTAGAAGATGTTAGAAATACTGGGTAGTAATATTCCATCAGCAAAAATGGCCTGCAGTAGCTACTGTGCCTAAGTATGTAGAAATTTCCATCTTCATGATATGAGAAAACAAGACAATACATTTTCCAGGGGTTGTGTGAGTTTCTTAGGCTTCTATGCGTACAAAAAAGCCCGCAAAATGGGCAGTTTAAAACAATGGGAATGCATTGTCTCATAGTTTTGGAAGTGTAAGTCTGAAATCAAGCAGAGCTCTGCTCCCTCTGAAATCTGTGGGGAAGCGTCCTTTATCGTCTCCTGCAGATTCTGACGTTGGCCAACAGTCCTTGGAGTTCCCTGGCTTGTACATAGTGCAGTGACAAGCATCACTCTAATCTTTTCCTCCACTGTGGTGTGGGTTCCTCCTGTGTGTCTCTGGCTACTCTTCTTATAATGACACCAATCAGATTAGATTCAGGGTTCATCCTCCTCCAGTATGTCCTCCTCTAACTAATTACATTTGCAATGACTCTATTTTCTGATGTACTGAAGGTTAGGTCTTCAACATATCCTGGGCATAGTGGCAGGTGCCTGTAGTCCCAGCTACTTGGCCGGCTGAGATGAGAGCATCACTTGAGCCCAAGAGTTTGAAGTTGCTGTGAGCTATGACACCACTGCAATCTACTGAGGGCAAAAAAGTTAGACTCTGTCTGTCTCAAAAAAAAAAAAATACTAGAACCTAAACAGTCAAAAAGCACATGCACACTCTGCATGTGAATTACAGTCTGATAACACAGAAGTACTTACTGATGTGTGCCACTGAACCTTCCAGAACAGCCCGGTTGGCTCAGAAGGAAAGCATTAGAGTTTAAAGTTGAGGGTCTTGGCATCTTTGTTGTTATTCTTATAAATCAATTATTTTAAAATGTTGAACTAACTAAAGGTCACAAGCCTATGACTCTGAGAATGAGAGAAAGCTTGCAATAAAGTGATGTCATAATTTTTATCAACTAAGGAAAATTATTGCTATGGCGTGGAGATGGGAAGGAGAGGAAAAAAAGCATTCATTTGTTTCTTTAATCATGAAACATGGGTCCCAGAGATTTCGGCCTCTGAGGTACTCAAAGTGTTACCCCAGATTTCAGGCCCCTAGTTGTGACTACGACTTCTCTTCTGCTTTTCTTAAATGAGTTACATGAGTAAGACATGTCATTCTCCTGCAATGGAGAGAACATGGGCTCTGCAGCCATTTACCGTGCACTTACTAGATGCTGAACTCTATATTAGTCCCTTGACCCAATGTAAGTGGGGACCTCATTCTGGCCAGCATGCTATGCCCTCTGAGGACTGCTGCTGAAAAACTGCCCATGTGATCCCAGGGTGTGGAAAAAAACCACTGATGTATGACTCCAGAATCTCACAGTTAGTGAGTAGGTAGGTACACAACAAGTCTTTTCTTCCAAATTAATGCAAATATTAACTTTAGTTTCAATTTAACTCAGTGCAAATTTTGAATTGGTAAAGTCCAAATTTATGAGGTTTTTTATGCTGAGGAAAGTGATCTGATTATTTGACTCTTCTTACCTTGTCAGAATGGAGCCAGCATTTTGGAAGGGAGGGTAAGGCTGACTTTTATTACTTGAAGGTAATGTCTTTCATGAAAGATGCAGAATCCAACTGTTTAGCATTATATCTATCCCCTTCTATTTCCTACACAGCTGGTAAGAAATGAAGTCCCTCACTCTATTACTCTAATTGAATTCCAACTTGGGTAATTATATCCTAATTAAATAAATTTTCCCCATAGTTTTAATTCACTGATAAATGGTGCTAGTCAAACAGCTACATTATACACCCAGAAACACATCCCTACTACATTTCCATGATAAGTAGAGTGATTTATATTTAGAAGATGTGTGTATGAAAAGAATGCACAGTTCATAAAATATTTTAGGTATCATTCATGATTACATATGCTTTGCTCAGCATGAGATAACATTAATTTCTATTATAATCTTTCATCTAATTCCTCATATGCTTAGTGCCAAAAGAAATAAGACAGTTAATTAGCATTTTTTGTTTTCAGAACAATTTTTGTTTAGTCAGCCAGGAGCTTGTATCTACTTGTGTGTTTTATTTCTAAAGCACATTGCTTTATCCCTGGGAGACAGAACGGAGTAGGTGTTACTGTTTCCCATTCTACAGATAAAAACATTGAGGCAGTCTTCCCCAAGAAGAGAAAGGTGGCTACTATAGGTACTAGCCGTGTCCTCTAAACTTCCCCAGGTCTCTTGCTTCAAGGGTTTTTTCTGTCAAACACTATCAAACACTGGGTCACTATCAGTTTAGTTTTACTAACGAGAAACTAAAGAGCAGTACATGTGTGACCTGTGTCAGATGTTATTAATTTATAATGTTATAATTAGTGATTTAAGCAGGAGTTTTAGGCCTAATAACTGGAGCTTGCTGATGTTCTCAGATCACGAGACTAGGAAGCTTCTTTGCATCTGAGTGTTATTACTGGGTATAGCTCAAATAGAACAGTTTAAAATGGGGAGCAAAAATTTCAAATTTCAATTTTATTCTAATGACTCTTTTAAAGGAGTGTAGATAGCTTTTCATAAAGAATAGGAAAGACAATATCAAAATACTCACAAAAAGCAGCAGTAGCAGGGGTGTTACTACGATGCCCTGAAAGAAATAAAAGAGATAATGATCATTTATCAGCCTGGAAATCAGTATATTTTCTTTGCGATTTGAAACTCTGAGGCATGGAAATGTTTATCCTTATTTTGATTTAATAAAATCTAAGGGATAAAGAGGAGGGAACCCCGACCCGATATTGGCTCTCCCTCCCTTCATGCCTTAATATCTCTATTGCAATTATTTCTATCCAGCATCAGTAAAAGTACAACCAATCTCCCTTAAACTCATCTTTCCTTTTGTAAACCTAAGTTCCCTTCCACACTGCACATGTATCACATAGAGAGAAGCTGGTGGCTGGCAAGCTTTCCCACTCCAAGGCTTTCAACTCTAACTTGGATAAAGTGCCCCTTTTTGAGAGAAGACAGGTGGTTTAGTCCCAGTTGGGGTCCTCTCCTGAGCAAAGACCACATCAGTTGTGATGAATGAGATGTCGTGATTTTGTAACGTGAACCGATCTCCCCTAGGAAATGAGCTGGGATCTCAAAACTCATTTCACTTGATTAGACTCCATGTCTCCATGGTGGAAGGCAAGTCTTTCATCTAATTCAGCCACATAGGACCACCTCAGTCCCTCTGTCTCCCCTAGGCAGAAACGAGCAAAAGATTTGTTTTCTTCGATGACAGGGAACAGTTTGAGGCTGTTGCCAATGAGGCCAGATACCAGCTTTTGGGTTTCTTGACGGTAAATCTTTTAAAACTAAGTGTTTGGTTTGGGAGTTGAAATGACAAGTTTCAGTTTTGGAGCAGCAGATGATTCTTTGCCCATCTTAGTCCTTCCTTTATCTCTCAGCACTTTGTTATGATTTATACAAGAAAAAGCACTTTAGATTTTTACTAATGAATTCTACCTGAAACTTTAAAATTTCAGCAAATCTGAGGTGTGTTTGTGTGTATTTAAGGGGGGAGAAGAGACATGGAAAGAAAACTGGAGGGTTGGTGGGGACGGAACTGGGAGACTATACCCAGACAGTACCTAGGATCTAGTTCTGGGACCACTTTATTACCTTTAGAAAAAAGTCCTTTTGGCATTTATATGGAAGTCCTTTTGTCATTACAGTAACTAAATTGTTTGGGGTGTGGCTCAAGAAGGACTGGCTTACTTTATATGAACAATGCTACTGTGACTTTCTTGGGCATATATACATGTGAATATCCACACACAGATTTGCTTTGTTATTAAGTGATAGACTAAGTGCTTCTTTATTGTGCAGACTTTTACAACTGGCAAAAGGGAATATTACAACATTTAAGAGTGCCTTTAGAATCCACTTATTAAAAAACATATTGTGGCTTATCAACTCCACTGGTGTCTATAAAATAGGTTCTCATTCGTAGTACATTTAGGGGAGCTAAATGGGTTAAATGCTAAAATAATTTTTAAATTAGAAGGGCTACTGTCCTTCAATGACCTGAACCATGTTCAGACTTTAGGAGGAATTCCAAACTTAACAGGGCTACCTGGAAATAACAATATTTGTCTGTTTCAGTCTATGTGGGATCCATCCAATTTCAAGTCAATTTGTTTAAATATAGATTGAACATTCACTTTTTTGCTGGGTAATGTGCTCGTAATTGGAGATTCAAGAGCAAATACAATATGATGCCTACACTAAAACAGCTTATTCCCTCATCTGCCACCACTGCCGGTGCCTTTGTGCCCCGACAGGCCCACTCCATCCACTTCTGGTACCTGTACACATGTCTGAGAGCCTGGGGATTGATAAGCCCCACCTGCTGGGACCCACATACAACATCCAAGAGCAAGATGACAGGCCAGCCTGTCCATTACCACTATTGTTGGCACCTTTGCATGTGTTCTGGGGGCCTGGTGATTGACCTCCTTGGTTTCTGCCACCAGCACCTACACGTGGGGGATGGTGGTGGAGGTGGGCTTTGAGGGAGGTCTACAGAACTTGCTGCTGCCACCACCAGCACCCCCACATACTATCAAGGATCCTAAGAATGCCCCATGCCATCCACTGTTGGCATTTGTGGACATCATCTGAGGGTCTGTGGATTGATCTGTCATGCTTGCTAGCACCCATGTACATCATCTTGGGGCCTCTGGACAGGCCTTCCCTGCCTACCACTGCCGCTCCAGCACCCATGCACATCATCCATGGGGCCTTAGGAAAGGCCCACTCACCCCCACTGCTATGACTGCTAGTGCCTATGCACATCGTATGGATCTGCTATATCCGCGACTGCTAGTACCTATGTGTACCATCCAGGGGCCTGAGGATAGGCCCACACTGCCTTCCATCACTACAACTGGTATTTAAGGGACACATTCTAGCAAAGCCCTCCATTCTTTGCTGGAATGTGCCCCTATTCTCAGCAAAGTCTCATCAATGCCTCTACTAAAAATGATACAGACACCACCAATTACAGTCAAAGAAATCATATAGAGATTATGCAACTGTGCCCACACAGAATCAAAGTCAAAGCACCTTACCTAACCAACTCTATAGACACAGCTATAGGGAAAAGTCTTTCCCTATGATGCTAATCTATAAAATTGAGAGAAGCCAACTATTACACCAGACACATATATATCAACATAAGGAAATAAGAAACTTGAAAAAGCAAGGAAACAGTACCCCTCCAAAGGATCACAATAATTATCTAATAATAGAACCCAAAGAAAAGGAAATTTATTAAATATTTGAAAAAGAATTCAAACTAGTGATAGTAAAGAAACTCAGTGAGATACAAGAAAACAAACATAAATGACATCAAGAAATCAGGAAAGAACTTAATGTTCTGAATGAAAAATTCAATGAAGATATAGACACATCATAAAAAAAGAACAAAACAGAAATCTTGAAACTGAAGATTTCAATGAATAAAATACAATATTATCAAGAGATTCAACTATAAACTAGATGAAGCAAAAGTAATTTCTGAACTTGCTGGCAGGCTTTTAAAATATTCCAGTCAGACCAAGAAAAAAGAAAAAAAAGAAAAAACAATAAAAGAGAATGAAGAAAGATGACATAACACATGGGGTACCATGAAGGGTCCAAATATTCAAGTTCTTGGATTTTCCAAAGAAGAAAAGATAGTCAAAGGCAAAGAAAACCTATTTAATACAACAATTTCTATAAACTTCCCAAGTCTTGTAAGATATAAAGACATCAAGAAACAGTTGAAGCTCAACAATTCCCCAGGTAATTTCAATCCTAAAAGGTCTTCTCTAAGGCACATTATAGTCAAAACTATCAAAAGTCTAAGATCCAGAGAGAATTCTAAAAACAGCAAGAGAAAAGCATCAAGTCACATACGAGGGAATCTTCCTCAGGCTAACGATAGATTTTTCAGTAGAAACATTACAAGTCAAGAGAGAATTAGGTAATATATTCAAAGTGCTAAAAGACAAAACAAACAAACAAAAAACCCCTATTAGACAAGAATACCATGCTCAGCAAAATTATCCTTCAAAAATGAAGGAGAAATGAAATCTTTCTCAGACAAGCAAAAATGACTGGAATCCATCAACACTAGATTGGCAATACAAGAAATGCTTAAGGGAGCACTACATCTGGCAAATGAAAGATGATATCTACTATTATGAAAACACACAAAAATATAGACCCACTGGAAGAGCAGTTACACAAATGAGAAAGAGAAAGAAGTCAAATGTTACCGTTAGTTTTAACCAGCAAAAACAGTGATAAAGAAGTAAGAGAGGAAATAAAAAAAACAAAACAAAACCCATAGGATATACAAAACAACCAGACAATGAGAAAATAATTAACAAAATGACAGGAATAAGTCCTCATCTATAAATAATAATATTTAATGTAAATAGATTAAATCTCTGATTTAAAGAGTATAGACTGCAGGAATGATTAAAAAAACATAACTCACTTCTGTGTTGCCCATAAAAGACACCTGTAAAGACACCTATACACTGAAAGTGAAAGGATGGAATGAGATAGTCCAAATAAACTAAAATCAAAAGAGAGCAGAAGTAGCTACCTTTATATCAAATAAAATAGACTTTACGTGAAAAACTGTAAAAAGATGCAAAGAACGTCATCATATAATGATAAAATATACCAACGTCATCTTTCACATAATTAAAAAAAATCCAAAATTTCATATGGAATTAAAAAAGAGCATGAATAGTTACAACAATCTTAAGCAAAAAGAAATAAATCTGAAGTTATCTGACTTAAAAATATACTGCAAATCTATAGTAACCAAAACATCATGGTACTGGTATAAAAACAAACATATAGACTAATAGAACAGAACCCAGACACAAACCCACATGTTCACAGCCAACTGATTTTTGGCAAAGGTGCCAAGAACATGCACTGGAAAAAGGATACCTTCTTCAATAAATAAGGCTGGGAAAACTGGATATCCATATGTGGAATAATGAAACTAGACCCCTATCTCTCCCCATATATGAAAGTCAACTCAAAGAGGGCTAAAGACTTAAATATAAAACCAAAAACTATAGAACTACTAGAAGAAAATATAGAAGAAATGCTTCAGGACATTGATCTAGGCAAAGATTTTATGGATAAGACCTCAAAAGCACAGTAAACTGAGATAATATTTACAAATCAGATGATATTAAACTAAAACCCTTCTGCACAGCAAAGACAACAGTGTGAAAAGACAATCTATAGAATTGGATATTTGCAAACTATTCATTTGACAAGGGACTAATATCTAGAAGGAACAACTTGACAGAAAAAAACTACATAATCTTATTTAAAAAGTGGGCAAAGGACCTGAATAAACATTTCTCAAAAGAAGACATACAAATGGCCAACAGATTTATGAAAAAAGTGCTCAGTATCACTAACCATGAGAGAAATGCAAATCAAAACTACAATGAGATACCATCACACCTCAGTTAGACTGGCTAATATCAAAAAGACAAAAAAATAAACAATGTTGAAGAAGATGAGAAGAAAAGGTAACTCTTATACATTGTTGGTGGGAATGAAGATTGGTAGAGCCATTTTGGAAAACAGTATGGAAGTTTCTCAAAATACTAAAAATAGAACTACCACCTGATCTACAATTCCACTCTTGGGTATTTATCCAAAGAAAAGAAAATGAGTAGATCAAAAAGATACCTGCACCCCCATTTTTACTGCAACACTATTCAAAACAGCCAAGATATAGAGTCAACCTAAATGTCTATGAACAGATGAATGGATAAAGAAAATGTGATATGTATACACAATGGAATACCAGTCAGGCATAGAAAAGAACAAAATCCTGTCATTTGCAGCAACATGAATGGAACTGGAGGTCATTATGTTAAGTGAATTAAGCCAGGCACAGAAAAACTAATTCCGCAGGTTCTCACTCATATGTAGGAGCTAAAACCATAGATCTCATGGAGGTAGAGTAGAATAGTGGTTACCAGAGGCTGGGAAGGGTAAGGGAGAGGAGTTGAAGAGGGGGTGTTTAATGGCTACAAACAAACATACAGTTAGATAGAAGGAATAGGTTCTAGTGTTTGATTATAGTTAATAATAATTAATTATATACAGTAGAAGCTCTGTAAGTTAACCACCCAAGGGACTGTAACAGATTGGTCAACATATGAAAGTGCTCAACATAAAGAACTAAGCCTACTGTACTGATATGTATATGTGGTACATGTTCAGTTTATGAAAATTTGGTCAGCTTAAGGAAGTGGTCAATGCAGGGAGCTGGTCAACTATGGAGGTTTTAATGTATTTCAGAATAGCTAGAAGGGAAGAATTAAAATGTTTCCAAGACAAAAAAGTGGTAGACATTTGAAGTGATGGATATCTTAAACATCCTAATTTATTATTACATATGAACACCGTAAATATGTACAATTATTATGTATCAATAAAAATACAGAGTGACAGATCATATATTCTGATTCAAGGAGGGGAAGTGGTATGAAAGAAGAAATGATTATTCTGTGAGAAGGGAGAGACTCTGAACAAAGCTGAAGAACTAATGGAAACTGATCAAACAGGAAAGTAAGGATAATCCAGGAAAAGGAAGAGCATTCAGAAAGTTATAAAAAATTGAGATGGTCAGAAAGAAAATTGTGATGTGGAAGAGTCAGAGACCAGATCATCTTCTGTAGGCCAGAAGGGACTTGGACTTGATTCTGCCAACAATGGCAAAGAAATGAAGAACTTAGAGCAAGGGTATGATGATTTGGTAAGTAATTTAGTATGTGGTGAAGAGACTTCACTTTAATTATAAACTAACACTTTTACTTTTGTTATCTATCAATTCACCTAAATTCAGATAAAAGAAAATAGAAACTTATTTTAATGTTAATTATTGAATATTAATAACACTAATAACCCTTCTAAGAAACGAGATATGCTGTGATAAAGTAAGAATTTTTCTCTAAAGGAAGAAGGTTGAGCATTGTCACTACTTTGGGATATTTGTCCTAAAATACTCCTTGAGGAGACAAGGGCATGTTGGAATCATAAAGTGCATGGAGACCCATTTCATTTTCCTTTGAAATGAACAGTAATAGCATTGGTGATAATACCAGTGCCACTGATAGTATCAATACTTTAGCCCTTTCATGTACATTTGAAAATTTGATGCTTCCCTAGAAGCATCACAGCAACTCTGAATAACTCTCTTTTTATCCCCATCATTGGGTATGGAAGCTGAGCCTCAGAGAGACTGAGTGAAGTAGGGAGAGGCAGTGCCAGGAATTCAATCTCTTCTTGACTCTAGAACCTGTTATGTTACACATGAGCCCCCTTTTATAGGTGAGGAACAGCCAATTATCCAAACTCAAAGTCACACAGCAAATAAACGGCATAGCCTGGACTTGAGTCTACTTCATCGAATTCTAAATCCAGAATGGACCCCACTATAGCAGGGAGCAAATTTCCAGAACCAATATAGTCTTCTACAGAGTTATGTTTATGAAATATATGTAGTGGTTATTTACTATAAGATCTTTTCCTCAAGTTGCCAACTGATTTCTTAGAGCTGATCTCATTCTGGAAAGCAGAGTACTGTTTCTATAGGTTTTCCTGCCTGAAGGAATAGTCACCAGCACATAATTGTGTCTTTCCAGCTCTTCCTAGGACTTACAGTATTCATTCCTAAGATAGTAAAATTTTCCTGGCGAATAGGAAGTGTTTTCTAATCCTGGATTGGTTCAGTATTCCTCCTTATTTTCTCAGGAAGAGTTGTTCAAGTTTATTAACTAAGACTAGTTTATTATATAATGGTGAAACCTACTTTTCATCAGTTATATTAGGAAATGAGTCAGTTATGATACATTCACTTTGACAAGAGCACCATAATTAAGTTTTGGTGAAGTCAATATAAGTATTATTAAAATAATAATAGCTAACACTTATTAAAATAATAATTATATGTGTTATTTTATGTAATCCTCATAACAACTCTATGAAGTAGGTACTATTATTATTCCTATCTATTGGGTAAGGAAGCTGAGCCTCAGAGACTGAGTGAAGTAGGGAGAGGCAGTGCCAGGAATTCAATCTCTTCTTGACTCCAGAACCTGTGCTCTTGTATGGTGTAAATAAAATCTTTGCAATCTTAACCTATTTTCTCAGGGCTATATTTTAAGAGTAAATCTGAGAGATTTGGGCTCAGTATGTCTTTTTGATGAAATGAAACACATTGACAAGTAAGCCCTCATGTCACATGGCTGATAACATTTTTTTAAAGTCAACTTTTGGCAAATATCAATGGTAAAAATGTTGAACTAAAAATTTAAAGTATGTCAGCAACAATCATGGAATGCTGAAAAGTCAAATAAAGATGTTATTTTCCTTAGAGTATAATTCTTTCTCCTTTCTCTTTTGTAAGTAAATTCTATACAAATGGATAAAATCAAACTGGTGGTGTATGAGCACTTCGAGGAAATGATGTTATTCTCTCATTGCGGATTCAAGGTCAAGACAGAGTTGTAGCCATTCCTGCAACATGGGATGGTGGGTAAAGCTTTCTGATTGCAATACCTGAAGAAGTCAAGTTACAAAGTGACTGGATTTCATTGTCTCCTGAAAAACCTTTCAGAAAATCCATTTACACCTTGAATGTGAGTGACTGTGTGAATATATTTCAAAGACTTTAGTGGAAAAGGAAAAGAAGTGTCAAATCTGAGACAATGATATTTAGTTGCATCAAAATACAAATAAATAAAAAACCCCAAATAACAACAAAAACAACAACAAAACTGTGTGTTTCTCTCAGCAATAAGACTTGTAAAAAAGGCAAAACTGAAATAAACATATATTTTTAAATTTTTATTTATTTTTTTAAATAAAGAGATTAATATGGGATACATGCAATTAGGTTACATAGTTTGCTTTTGTAGGGTTAAAGTCGGACTTGAAGGCATGTCCTTCACCTGAGCAGTATGCAACATACCTGTGCAGTATATCTATTGTGTGGGAATTTACTCATCTCCTTCTCTCCTTTTCTCCTACTTGGTTTTCATTGAGTTTTTTTCTCTTATGTGAGCTTATAAGAGAGAACATGTGGTTTGCTTTTCCATTCTTTAGATACCTGCCTAAAAGAATGGTCTCCAATTTCTTCTATGTTGTTATAAAAGATACAAAATCTCCATCCTTTTAATGGCTAAAAAGTATTCCACAATATGCATATATCACAATTTATTAATCCATTCATATACTGAAGGGCACTTGGGTTGCTTCCCCATCTTCGCAGTTGTCCCACTATAAACATTCAAGTGCAAATGCCTTATTTTTTTTTAGGTAAATACCTAGCAGCGAGATCACAGGATCAAATGGTAGGTCTACTATGAGTTCTTTGAGGAATTTCAATACTACTTTCCATAGAGGTTGTGACAGTTTGTAGTCCCACCAACAATGTATGAGTATTCCTTTCTCTCCACACCCTCACCAGCATCTGTTGCTTTGGGACCTTATGATGTGGCCATTCTCACTGGGGTTAAGTGATATATCAGTGTTATTGATATGCATTTCTCTGATTTGGATGAGCATTTCTTCATGTGTTTGTTAGCCATTGTTCAATTATAATAAGTAAAATTTACATTTATGCCAATACCAAAGCCAGGAAAGGGCCGGGCATGGCAAAAAAAGAAAACCACAGACCAATATCATGAATGAACATAAATGCAAAAATGCTCAATAAAATTCTAGCAAACATAAGTCAGCTGCACATCAAAAAAATAATTCATCACCCCAGGTGGGTGTCATCCTTGGGATGCAAGGCTGGTTCAATATACATAGATCTATAAACATAACTCACCACATAAACAAGTAAAAATAAAGACCCATATGATCCCCTCAATAGAAGGAGAAAAAGCATTTGACAAAATTTAACACCCCTTTTTGATAAGAATACTTTAGAAAATTGGCATAGATAGGATATTCCTTAAATTGATAGAAGTCATCTATGACACACAGTGAATATCATTTTGAATGAAGAAAAAACTGAAACCACTCGAACTTAGAACTGGAACCAGACAAAGATGTCCACTATCTCCACTACATTCAGCATAGTGCTGGAAGTCCTACCCAAAGCAATCAGACAAGAGAAGGATATCAAGGGTATCCAAATGGAGGCAGAGAAGGTCAAACTATCACTCTTCACCGATATATACTCTTATACCTAGAAAATCCCAAGACCTCAACCAAGAGACTCCTGGAATTGATAAAGAAACATAGCAATGTCTCAGGATATAAAATCAACGTGCACAAGTAACTGGCCTTCATTTATGCCAACAACAGTCAAGCTAAGAATTAAATCAAGGACAAAAATCCCCTTCACAGTAGCATCAAAGAAAATGAAATACCTTGGAATATACGTAACAAGGGATGTGAAGAATCTCTACAGAAAAAACTATGAAACACTGAGAAATGAAATTACAGAGGATGTTTAACAGATGGAAGAACATGCTATGCTCATGGCTTGGAAGAATCAACATTGTTAAAATTATCTATATCACCCAAAGTGATCTACATATTGAATGCAATCCCCATTAAAATACCAACATCTTATTGTGTGAATGTCGGAAAAAAAATAGTTCTATGCTTTATGTGGAATCAGAAAAAAACCCACAAATAGCCAATGCAATTCCATAAAATAAGAACAAGTCTAGAGGCATCACTTTTCCAGACTTCAGGCTATACTGTGATATTTTTTAAAAGAAAATGTTATCAAAAAGTTTTGCTGCAACAACTACAGTAATCACACAGATACCAAAACTGACTTCTCATGCTTCTGTCTCCAGGATATTGCATTAACTCAGTTTTCACAGTATGACAAGAGTATCAGTTTTGCAAAGAATCACCCTTTTCTGGTCCTCATCTGAAGCATGAACACCTCTCTCTGTCCCCCTCACATCCTCACTAGTGATGTGAACTTCGACTACTGCACCTGTGCCAAAAAACATTCTAGAGAGAAAACATCCTTGCTCTTAAAGCAAACAATGGCCTGGCTGAAGGTTTCTCTCACGGAGGAAGTTCTCTGTTGTACTGATCCCAAACCACTGCTATGCCCTTCTTCTTCTGAAAGCAAGTCTGGCCCTCTTTTCTGCTGATGGCCTTTTAACTGATCATTTCAAATGGTGTGAAAATCTTTGACCTCTTCAGCTATTTCTTCAGGGTTATATTTTAAGAGTGTTAGCATTTTGGTCCCCACTCTAAATCTCTAAGATAAAGGTCCTCAGTTCCTCCATGCTTCTTCATAGAGTCTGTTTCTTCTCTTAAACACACACTCACCCAGATGAATTTAACGGTTCACAGTACTCACTTATTAAAAATTGAGCAAAACTGCACAGCGCTTGTGGCTCACTGAGTAGGGCACTGGCCCCATATACCGAGGGTGGCAGGTTCAAACCCGGCCCCGACCAAACTGCAACAAAAAATAGCTGGGCGTTGTGGCGGGCATCTGTAGTCCCAGCCACTCGGGAGGCTGAGGCAAGAGAATCGCCTAAGCCCAGGAATTGGAGGTTGCTGTGAGCTGTGTGATGCCACGGCACTCTACTGGGGGTGATAAGGTGAGACTCTGTCTCTACAAAACAAACAAACAAACAAAAACCCAAAAATTGAGCAAAACTTGGAAATGATGCAAAAAGTGGACTGCATGTCCTTTCAATATCATTCTAGAGCCTCAATAGGCCAACCTAAAGTTCATTTAATTACCTAGAGGGATATATCTTTGTTTGACTTCTATTTACTATTAGGGTCCAGACTATAAAATTTTATGTGTACTTGAAGAGGTTTTTTTTTTTTTTACTCCCAACAGAAATGGAAATGCTTTCTGGTTGTATAAAAAAATAACCACATGATTATGGTTTTATTGTTCTGTGGACATTAACCAGTTTTGTTTCTAATTTAGCAAACTTTTATTTCAGTATGCTTTTCTGATAATCTGCATAAACCCCACTTTTATACTATCCTTGGAATCAACTTTACCATTCTGCTGGTTTCCTCATTATGTAGTTAAATAAATGTTTGGTATGTTCATTCTATATATGCAAGAAAGACAGGTTTTTCACTTTTTGAAAATTATACTTTGACAATTCCTTTCCTCTGAAACTTGGTTTAATGGAAAGATCCCTTTAAAAAATATTAGTGCCATCCTAAACCTTCAGTCTGTCTTTATCTTTTTTTCTGGTGGTTGGTTTACAATGAGAGCTTGAAATATTAGAGAGCAGTTTATTCTTCAAGAATGAAATGATGTCAGACCAATGAATGAATTAAGCTCATCAACAAATCCTAAGTAATAACTTATAAAGGGCTGGAATGGTGAAATTTGTATACATCTAAATTTAAACAGAATGGTCATGGTATATGATCTCCAAAGTTTATCCAATATATATTTTGACATCATGATGCATACTATGATAGTATAAGCATGATGTCAAAATATATAGCTGGATAAACTTTAAAAGAGAGAAAGAGGCATTAGCAGCCTAGGAAGAGTAGCTGGGAACAGTTGTGGTTGACTAGTGAATCGGGGTCCCTTTCCCCTCCTATGCCTATACTTTTCTCTTTACAATTGGGCCTTCACAGGCTAAGCACCTTAACATGCCCAGATTAAACATCCAGCAACATGTTCATAGCTCTGCCAAGGGTTCCTGCAGAGGGTATTCCCACAGGCGGCATGAGCATGCTGGTTTGTTTATCAGGCATAGTACTCTACAGTGAAGACACTCACATCAGACTATTTGAGGTGGATAATACTAGCCCATGAAAACCTCCAGTTAATGCTCTCTAGTCTGAGACCATGCTTGCCAGGAAAATTTTATGAGAACTGAAATAACAATAGGAATTAACCTGGCAACGGAGTCACAAAGCAGACGAAAGGAAAAGAGAGAAAACATAGGCCAGAAGAAGAGAAGAAAGGCCTAGAGGCAAGAAGAACATATAGAAACTGAAAGAGAAGAGTGTAAGGGGTGCAGTTGTGAGAGATGAAGTTAAAAGCCAGATGAAGCAGAAAAGCCTATAATCTATGGCAAGGGGTTTGGACTTCACGTGAAAGCAAGGGGAAGCCACTGGCAGACTTAATGCAGCCGTGGGTGTAGGAGAGGGGCCTGACGCAACGGCATGATGCTATCTGTGCTTAGGTGAAAATCATTCTGGGTGTAAAGCAGAGAAGAGATTAAAGCAGATGAGTGGGAGGCAAATTTATTAGGGGGTTGTTCAGTAGTCTAGGCAGGAGCTGATTTGGAGTAAGGTGATGGAATCTTAGTGATCAAGACAGAGAGGCATAACAGATTCAAAAGTATTTGAAGTGCAGACTGGTACACTGTACAATTCAGTGTGTGGGGAGGGTAACAAAATGAAAGAAAGAAGGGTTTCTTAGCTTTCCAAATTGATTCATAGAGCCAATTACTGAGTCATGGTAGACGTAAGGATAAACAGATTTACTTTTCTTGGGGAAAACGATGATTTTGAGGTGGCTATAATCAAAGATGATACAAGTAGTGGGATACATGGGGCTGAATCTCAGAGTCTGGACAGTCAATATACACGAGTAAGTACTCAGCATATAGTTTGGTGGTTTATTGCTACAAAATATAAGAAGTGAAAGAATGCAGACTGAAGCTCATAGAAGAAAACAATTTCAATGGAATGACTCATGTGAACATTAAATTGGAGTTGTGTGAGGGCCGAGAAGCTCAGAGGGAAATGAGAGACAGGTTAGATAATACCTTTTTTTAAGCTTTTAAAAAAATTTCAGAAATTATAGTGTACACAGGTTTTATTTATAAAGTTTATTTTTGTACAGTTTGAGTTAAAGTTGTAAGTGTTCCCTTCACCTAAATACTATGCACTGTTCTCAGTAGGTGTGAATTTACCCACCCCCTCCTCACAATTCTCATCAATTTGGTTTTCATCGACATTCACTTCCATATGTGCACTTAAGTAATGATTAAGTAGTTCCAACTTGGTATTGAATGCATGTGTTTATTTCCCAATTCTTCTGATGTTTCACTTAGAAGTATGGTTTCCATCCATACTTCCATCCAGGTTGTCACAAAAGAAACTAGATCACCATTTTTTACAGCTAAATAGTACTCCATAGTATGTATGTACCACATTTTATTAATCCATTCATGTACTGGTGGGCACTTGCATTGTTTCCATATCTTTGTGATTGTGAATTGTGCTGCTGTAAACATTTAAGTGCAAGTGCCCTTTTTATAAAATGAGCTTTTTTCCTTTAGGTATATACCCAGCAGTGGGATTGCTGGATCAAATGGTACATCTACTTTAAGTTCTTTGAGGTATCTCCATACAACTTTCTGTAGAGGTTGCACTAGTTTGCAGTCCCACCAACAGTGTATTCGAGTTCCTATCTCTCTGCATCCATGCCAGCATCTGTTGTTTGGGGACTTTTTAATGCAAGCCATTCTCCTTGGAGTTAGGTGATATCTCATTGTGGTTTTGATTTGCATTTCTCTAATGATTAGGAACATTGAGCATTTTTTTCTTGCGTTTGTTAGACAATACTTTTAAGAAGTTTAGCTGTAGGAGGGTGGGAGACGGTATGAATGAAAAACTCCATCTGGGATACATTATACACTATTCTGACAATGTGTACAAAAGCTCAGACTTCATAACTATACTAGATATACATATGAGGTCTAAGTTCACCCACTCATCCTAGAAAAAGTGCTACATACCTCATTGCTGAATATCACTCTGGTCGCTAGATAGCTAAGGGGAGTACTTCTAAGGTGACTGTAATGATACTCAGCAATGAGGTGTGTAGTAGCAGACCTTGTATGACGATAGCTCTGATGGTCATTCCAGAAAAAGAGTTTCAAAATTGCTTTGAAGGGGGGACTAGGTGCTGGTGTAGGTGCACAGTTTCCCAAGGAGAGTACCTTGAAGGTGATGCAGTGATGTTCAGCAATGAGATCTGTAGCATCTTTTCTAAGATGAGTTCCTGAACTTAACTGTCCAACCTGTACAACAGAATTCAACTTATACCCCCTAAATTTTATTAAAATAATAAAAAAAAACAGCTGTAAAAAGGAGGAAAGAAATAGAGCAATAACTTCAGCAGAAAGAAGTTGAGATAAAGAAAGTTTGTTGTTTCTTGTTTTGCTGTTTGCTTCATTTTGGAAAGAAGAACCTTGAGGATTCTCAACTTTCATAGCAAAGAGACAAAAGGGGATCAGAGGACTATAGGTTGAGTGAGGAGAAGAAATTACACCTGTTGTACCTAACAGGCATCAGTGAAGGAGTTCTAGCACACAGCTAGAGGGTTTCACTATAGAAAGGACATAGGACAAATACTTCTTCATTATAAAAGAAAAGGACAGAGTAGATACAGATGAAGACAGGCTTGTTTGCTTCTTATTGGAAAGTGGAAAAATTTTTTACTTAAGAGCTTCTCTTTTCTCTATTAAGTGGAATATTAAGAATTTTACTAAAGTGAGGGGAAGATGGGTGCAGAGGAAGAAGAAAGTCAGTAGCTGAAAACCTGTGTGAAGTTATGACTATATGGAGAGAGTGTCTAAAAATGTGACGGGTCTGAGATTACCATACTTTAAAGATAACAAGTTGGCCTGCTACATGTTGAATTATGCTGGCAGAAGACCCAAAACTCTGGGTCAGAGCCAAAGGAATTTTATCACTCACAGCACAGCAAGCAGCCTTAGCATGATATTGGCATCAGTTCTCCTTGCCCCCAAGTCAAGCAGGGTGATGCAGATGGGCTGAAGTGGATGCCTACACAGACAGTGCATTGCGTTACAGGAAAGGAATACTGAGTTTAGGGAACCGTAATCTTTTATAATGGGCAGAAAGCAAACCTGCCCTTGGTTGAAGAGTTGAGAACAAAAGGAAGTCAATCCTCTGTTCATAACATGTAGAAAACTATGAGACACACAAAGAATTATCTTTCAACAGAGGAACTGTCTAGCAGACCAACCCAGTTAGTAGTCATCTAAACATATGAGTTATCAACTTGTTGCTCTATTTGAATATCATCACTAAGCTCATATCTTCATACAAGGAAATGATATTCAGATAATCATTTTAAAATGCCCAGGAAATACTTCCTTCCAAAACTGATCCTCTGACACTTCATGGATACTACATGTATCATTCAATTAAGGAAGATTCTAACCAACGGAACAGACTTCCAATTCATAGTTTACTCTCTTTTTCAAAAATAGGCAATCTGCTAACGTCCTGAAGAAATCCAGATCCTCACTAGATTGGAATGTGCCCTGAGAACACGCAACATTGGTGTCACCTGAAAGCATTGTCAGACACTGCCACATCTTCAACTCCACCCCACAAGTACTATATCATAATCGGCATTTTTAGCAAGATCCCCAGGTAATTTGTAGGCATTCAAAAAGAAAGAATGAATTTTAGAGACTGCCAGTCCCTTTCTCTGTTTGGACAAATAGTAATTATTTTCAGCTTTGTAGGCCATACTGTTGTAATTACTCAAATCGGCTGTTGTACCTGGAAAGCAGCCAAAGACAACAGGTAAACAAATAGGCATGGTAAGATTTGCCCCAGCAGTGCCAGAGTTTGCAGAATTAGCAGTGTATTTCAGAAAGAAATAAATCTAACAAACTTTTGTTGTTTTTAACAACTTGGCTTTTAGTGAACCTGCCTTGGCTTTGAAACAGCACAGTGTGTTCCTTTGCAACTCCTTATAAACCACTATTTGATTACCCATTCTTTAATTTTTCTCTAGACTAATACCAAATTACTAGTTAATAGTCTATAAAATCCACTTTCTTCCCTTTTTTTTTGAAATTTGCAGGGACGTTTGTGCATCCCCAGCTGTTGATTCTTTTCTTTTCTTTCTTTTTTTTTTTTTTTGTCAAAGATGGTGACTCAGCAATCTCAAATGTTAGTTTTCTCAGGACCCTACAAAGTAATCTGTCTGGGCCAACAGACAGATTATATTGGATCAATTTTCACTTTGCCAATATTTATGTTTCCATTTCTAATCTGAAGATGGTTCTTCTTGCCAAAGGTGATAGAAGCAAAGCAAGGGAGACTACTGGGGAGGGTGCGATTAAAGATGCTGAACAGCAGGCAGAATGCATGGAGTTTTGGGTACTAATGTCCGGAGCTGTGCAAAAGATAATGAATAAACACAAGAACACAAAGGAGGTATTTATGTACATTGCTAATTCAATGCTGAAGATAAAAAACTAGCATGTGAACTCATGATTTCGTTTTTTACTTATTAACTGAAGTGAATCTTTTTCTCATGCCATGTAAACTCATACACCTGCCTTAAAACTATTGGCTATTAACTTGCTTTTTCTATACAGATTAAGTGTGAAGTAAACAATATGAAATTTAATTAGAGCCCAAAATAAGATGGATGTGAGAACTTTCTGTTAAGTTTTAAGAAATTTTCACATAAAATTTCTTCTAAGAAATGTCTTCTTTCACATTAAATGTCTTCTAAGTTTATACATTTAACATGTAATAAATAATTTTCCAAAGCAACATCTTAAAAATGCTTATCTATAGAATATCTATCAGACAGATGAGGCAGTAAAAAAAAATTAAATCAAAATTTATTGCTTGAAGGTTAGAGTATAAAGACATAAGTTTTCATAGCTAAGGCAAGACCTTCCAAGGTTCATTTTGGCCTGCAATTTAAGGTGTTGTAATTTTAATTTCCTGAGAATACATGAGGCAGCCAATTATTAGTGGCACAGCAAACATAACATGTATACACAAGAAGCATAGCTCTCTTAAAATGTCAAGCAGATGGCTCCACATTGCCCAATGCTCAGGCACAATTCCTATGACCTGAATCTTATATACAGGAGCTTCTGGTATTTCTTGCTTTAGAATCACTGCTTCAATTGATACCAAACACCATAAGAATAGGCAACATTTATTTAAGTAAACTTCAGACTAGGAACTGTGCTAAGTCCTTTAAAAACATTATCTAATTTAAAATTCCAATAGGTGGACTTGGCGCCCATACATAGTGGTTACGGTGTCAGCCACATGCACCAAGGCTGGTGGGTTCAAACCCAGCCTGGGTCACCTAAACAACAGTAACAACTGCAACAACAACAACAACAACAGAAAATAGCAGGGCATTACACGCGCCTATAGTCCCAGCTACTTGGGAGGCTGAGGCAAGAGAATCGCTTAAGCCCAAGAGTTTGAGGTTGATGTGAGCTGTGACACCATGGCACTCTACTAAGGGTGACAAAGTGACACTCTGTCTCAAAAAAATAAAATAAATAAAATAAAATTCCAATAAGTGAATTGATTATCCTAATTTTATAAGTAAAAAAAAGAGGTTTACAGGAACTACAGCTAAGCTACAAGAAGTATCAGAAGATAGAACTTAGCAAAAGGAATAAAAAAAAGCTAAAGAGGCTAGGAGATGGTCTAAATGAAAGAAAAGTTGTTAAAAAGAAAATAAAATATGCAAAGGAGGAAGTGGAAAACTAGAAGAGAAGATATTCAGGAAACCATTACAAAATATACAATATAAAAATTGGGTCAAAGTTTACAAATATAACCTGCCAATGTTATAGGAATATGTGCCAAGTAACTCTCTTGGGTCAGTAGAGTAACAGTAGATATTTTTTCTCACTGGCTTAAAAGATTTAATGTGTAATATGCTCATTGATGTCTATAACACATTAGGCACTCAATAAATTTTTTCTTGAATGAAAGAACCCTATACACAACACACACACCCTATTCACAACATATACACTACACATACACTATCACAACGAATACACTATATACACAAATGAACACATGACTGAATGAATGTGTGTCCACAAATTCTCTAAGGGAGAAGTATATCCATTTCATGAGAAACACACACTTTCTGAGATGCTTTAAAACCCTCATATTTAATAATGAGACTAGCTGACATTTATTAAATGTCTACTGTGTCAGAAGCTGTTCTATGCTCTTTGTATGTCCTCAACAAACTATTATAACTCCTTACTTCAAAGAGGAGAAAACTGAGGTGTCTAAAAAATGTTACAAAATTTCCAAGCAATTAAGTGGCAGAATGGGAAAAAAGCCACACAGTGTGTTTCCAGAATCCCCAGTCACTACCCTTTTGTTTACATACTGTCTATGAGTTCTTTGAGAATACAGAGAAATCAAAGAATTCTAAGTAAAAGACAAATTGGGGATAATCTGGTAGCTCATTTTACAAATTGCAAAATTGAGACTCAAGGAAGTGGTGTCTCTCACTCACAGGGTCAGAGTTAGGGAAACACAAAGATAATTAGCACCTAAGTATCTCAAATTCCCTGCCTGATTTCTTATTTCTGATACCACACTGCCTCCTACAAACCAGTTGAGTACAGCAAAGCTCACATATTGAAGAACTGAAAGCTATTATTTGGCACTATATTATTTACCACAAAGATAAGGTAAAGAAGACATAAATAATAAAGTTAAAACAGATTAGAAAAAGGTTTTGAAAAAAATAAACTCTCAAAACAGGTATCCCCCATGACCACCATTACCATAAGGTCTGTGCATTGCCAACAAGGCTATGGGATAATATTTCTGCAAAAGTCTGCAAAAGCAAGGCAGAGATGTGGATGACAGGGCAGAGGGATACTACGAAGGTCAATGAGGACAGAAAAATAAAGTAATGAGAAGCAATTTATAGGAGATTTGGAAAAGGGGCTCTAAATGTTAAAATAAACTTCTAGAATTATTAAAAATGGATTTTCTTTTAAAAAAGGAATCCAAAGTAACAGTTTAATCAAAACTAATGTTCAGACTTACAACAAAATTTTAACCTAAACAAACAAAAACCCAGACCACATCTATTCATGTGAAATGGATGGGCTTGGCACAGCTCATCTGTTCCTTTTAGATGTGTCTAAATGACAGCACACAGTGCTGTTAGATCAGGCTGTGATAATCAATACTGAGTATTGATGGACAAAATGAATGGAGACAGCTGCATTCCACTTGCCTTGTCTCATATATCAATGGTCTAATTTACTCTGTTTTTTTTTTTTTTTATCGTATTCCTTAGCCAGAGCCATTCCCACAGCTTAGAAAAATGGCCTTCAACTTTAAGATTCAGATATGCTTCAGCCAGAAGGAGGTAGATTAACCAATGGTTCTAAGAAAGATTTGCACCTCATATCAGTGTTGCTGGTCCACAAATCTTGCCCTGCCACCCCCAAAGCCCAGAGGCAGTAGGATTCAGGTTTTAGGCTGACTTTTGTGAGTCTCTTCTTTCCTTACCTATCCTTCACCATCAATGCCAATTTTGAGCAATTTTCTCCTTAAGGAGAAACCTGTTTATTCAGTGAGCAGGAGAAGAAAAAACATATACTATACAATTGGATGTGAAAAACGTAGAGATCCCGGACTCTAAACTCTTTAGGGTTGTGCTACCCAAAGCCTGGCATAGCTCTTGGAGGCAGAAGCAAAAGCAATGATAGCACAAAAAAGAATACTGTCTTATCAGTTTATAAGAACTAATCAATGGACCTAGCCATTTTATGATAATGCAATTTTTTTTTTTTTTTTTTTTAGAGACAGAGTCTCACTTTGTCACCCTTGGTAGAGTGCCATGGCTTCACAGCTCACAGCAATCTCCAACTCCTGGGCTTAGGCAATTCTCTTGTCTCAGCCTCCCAAGTAACTGGGACTACAGGCGCCCGGCTATTTTTTTGTTGCAGTTCGGCCGGGGCCGGTTTTGAATCCACCACCTTTGGTATATGGGGCCAGCACCCTACTCACTGAGCCACAGGTGTGGTATAAAAAGTTCAACAATTAATAGAAGAAACAAATAAACAAATTTCATCTAATCAAGCAGGAACATGCAGAGGCACTGGCTGAAAAACAAAAACAAAAACAAAAACAAAAACAGAATGCTTAGATTTGTACCCCAAAAATTCTTGTGGTAAATTGTTAAAAGTAATACTGTCTCGTTTTTGATTGTATAATTATATACAGCTAATTCCCCTTAATATTTCAATAAAGAATCATGCCGATACAACTACTTCTAGACTTTAACTATTGGCCATTGTTACTAAGGAATTTTTATGACAGAATAGCCAACATTTTCAATCACAAATGGCTGTAGGTATATTCATACCAGGTATTTATTTTTGTACTCTGTTAAATATTTCAATATCTTTAGAACTTAAAAGTGCCAGAGAGAAAGAAGCAATCATCTGGTAAATCACATCAATGAATTTAACTAAGAGTCTTTAAGGAAATTGAAAATCTATGTTAACTTAATTTTTCTAGTTCCCCAGTAGAGGGCAACTTCTACACACTTTGACAGTTAAAAAAAAAAAAAAAAATCTATGCACACCACATTAGTAACAACCACTGTATGTTTAAAATAAAACAATATAGTTTATGCCAGTGGGTGGATTTTCAATAACAGGTAGCTATAAAATATTGAAGTTTAAGTAAGTAATTAGGAATTGAATATAATTGTATTTAATGAGTAATTAGCATTTTATGATTAATATAAGTGTAATTGCAGGTAATTTAACATTAATAACTGATGAGTGGCTATGATAGAATTATCAGTAACTGAAATATAAAAGGGAAATGGTCAGACTACTATTCTTTATTTTTTATTTCATTTTGTTTTAAAGCCAGGGCCTCACTGTGTTGTCCAGACTAGAGAGCAGTGGCCAGATCAAAGCTCTCCATACCCTTGAATTCCTGGGCTCATGTAATCCTCCTGTCTCAGTCTCTTAAGTAGCTAGGACTACAGGTGTGCACTGTCAGGCCCTCTACATTTTTTGTAGCGTCAAGGTCTCACTATTTTCTGCAGGCTGCCTCAAACTCCTGGCCTCAAGTGATCCTCCCACCTTGGCCTCGCAAAGTGCTGGGATTATGGGTATGAACCACTGCTCCCTGTGCAGGGTACTATTCTTTAGTAACCATTTTGATTAAATTTCATTATGACCAAGTTCCAAAGATAGCTAATGAGATGCATAAAGTCTTTTATAAATAATGGGTATAAAATCAAACCAAAGCAAAATAAAACTAGCCATTCACAAACATTTGAAGGTATAATTTTTTTTTTTTATAGTTTTTGGCTGGGGCTGGGTTTGAACATGCCACCTTCAGCATATGGGGACGGTGCCCTACTCCTTTGAGCCATAGGCGCCGCCCTGAAGGTATAATTGAGTGTTTTTGATAGTCTAAGCCTTGTGTTCTATTAGTATTCATGTTTTAAGTAACATCAGACATAAGAATGTAACTGTATATACACATATATTTATGTATATACTACTAGAATAAAATTCTATATATCTAATAACTATATAGGATTCTATATAGTTGTTGGACACAATGTATTATGTCCTTATTCATTCACTCATTCCACACTGATTTACTGAGCACTCACTATGTGCCAGGTATTACTTACAGAGTGATAACTCTAACAAAATTATCTGCCTTCTTGGTGCTTATATGTTCTCTCAAATAAACAAATAAATAAATAAATAAATGAATGAATATATAAATAAATAATCATAAAGCCCTCTAAAAAGATAAGCTTATGAGATGGATATTTATTTTGTCCCATAATGCTTATTTCTTTTAAAAATTTTATCTTCTTTTTAATACAGAGAAATATTATAAGGAAATTTGAAAATGGTTTATAATCTTAATACCTAAATTAGCCTTGTTAATCTTAAACACAGGTATACATGAATCTCATTAGAAAAATTATAGTTCCATAGAAAAGCACAAAATAAAAATGAAAATTTCTAACATGCCACTCAACCTAAAGACATTAGCAGTTTCTTGTAACTCCTTATAGAAAGAAAAATATGCCAGTATTCATCAATTCCTTTATCGCCCAACCTATCTATTTAACCTTCTTAAATTATTCAAATTTATATAGTTTTCTTAATATAATCATATTATGCATAGTATTCTACACATAGCTTTATCTTTTCTCACTTCACTATATTTCTTGGAGCTCTTTCCATAAAAGAATACATTAAGTACACCATATCCTTTTATTTGACTCATTTTATTTTCAGTTCAAACAGTCTCAGTTGAAAAGGTGGTTACACAATTTTGTTTGAAAGTGATCAGAACTGTGGCATATGGTTTTAAAAATGTAATCTATGAAGACTTAGGATTCATGGACTTCGAGAAGAACCCAGGAAAAATTACTTTTAACTTACAGAGCAGCAAATAAAAAATAAAAAGAACAGGTATCTGCTTTGGACATAAACTTATCAATAGCTCCACTCTATCCCACATAATGTAATTATCTTCTAAAGAGTGACTTTGGTTGTGAAATTAGAAACACTAGTGATTTTATACCAAATTTTAATAGTGGTGCTGTTATATAATCATTTTATAGTTCTAAAATTTTCAACTAAAAATATAATAATTACTTTATCTCATTCCATTTATAGCACTATGTAAACCACATATTTATCTCAGTACGATTTTTTTTGTTTTTTCTTTTTTTTTATTGTTGGGGATTCATTGAGGGTACAAGAAACCATGGGGAAAGGAAGATCAGTACGATTTTTTAAATTAAAAATGCCATCATAAGAATTTTTAAATTTATAAAAATATTATGCAAAATAAAATTCAAGGCACTAGGTGGCGCTGTGGGACCTTCCAGGTAAACCAACACTGCCATGTTCCGCACTTAACAAATTAGTTAGGTGGTTGGTTCCATATATTTAAATGCACACTAAGGTTTTTTAAATAGATAAACCAATGCACATAAGTAAGAAATGTAACATATGCAAAAGAAAAATTTTAATAGATGACCTCCTTCAGGAAGACTTTACCTCTTTCATAATTACATATCTAAACGTCATTTTTGAGGCATGCTTCTCAATAATTATTTTAGTTTTCTTTTAAAATTGTTTTACATATGTCCAAGAATTTTTAAAATGAGTAATTATATATTTTTATCAAATAATTTTCTATTACTGATTTCTTATGTCACAGTTACGTTGTAATCTTGGGGTCTGTTTTTCTATTCTTCCTGGATGTGACTGCTTGCTGCAGAGGAGCTAACTCAAATGCTGACAACAGCCAGGCTGACAAGGTAAATGCATGAATTGGGCCATAAATACGATAACAGGGAGTGGGGCCACCCAGGAAACACAGAGTGCATAGATGCACTCAAATTCAGATAAACACACACACACACACACACACACACACACACACACACACACACACACACACTATGAAAGCCAAAGAAAGCACATCTATGGTCTGCATTAGCCCTGGGTTGCTCATTCATGATCTCTAACCCAAACATGTTCCTAACCATTTACCTATGCATGATACATCTCAAAGATAACCTAAGAATTCCAGTTCTAGTGAAGGAGTATAAATGCTTTTCAATGGTCCTTCTAGAATGCTTTATCACTTATGCATGCCCCTCCTTAAAGATCAGAAATTACTAATGATTTGGGAGATAAATGGTAATGGTCAAGAGCATTAACTTTCCATGACGAGCTACTAGATCAAAGAGAAGTATAGATTTAGCAGGCTTTTGCCATCAGCCTGGTCTTCCTCACCCTGCAGGTACTTCCATGATCGTGAAGGAAAAAAAAATGAAGTATTTAATATTCAGTGGATGGAAATATACATTTAATATAAATAAAAAGGGTAGAGTTTATTCCCACTAATAGTGATAGTGGAACTTAATATAGGTATTGGGTATGATTAAAATGAATGAAAATGGATTTTTAACAAATGTAATAAAATTCATGTAAAGGAATTTTGTTCTTCAAGTTTGTCAAGGAAAGAAGCCAAATTCATTTCTAAATAATGCCTCATTTCAAACCTTTGTAGCTTCCTTCAGAAAGCACTTGTGTGTACTATAAGAAAATGTATAAAATCATGTCACTTCTGATCTGGAAGAGACCACAGAGATTAATGATCCTCTTGTTATTTTAGCTACACTTTACAAATCATTTCTTCTTGAAAGACAAACACAGTGAAGCTGCAGTATCTAGGCAAGGCTGTGTCACAGAAAGCTAAGTGACCGATGCTCACGGGAAGCTATGCAGGAATCAGAGGGACAACTTACGCCAGTAATTAGCACAAAAATATTATGTTTAAAGAATTTCAGATACTATCTAAACACTCACAGGAATCTCTACCAAATTCTTTAAAAAAAATTAATGGGTTAAAAAATATATATATGGGAGAAGTAGTAAAAACCAGAAATAGATTAGAGCCATGCTGCCCGAATTCTTTTAACTCACTTTTAGACTATCGTAAATGCCATCTTAGAGGAGAGTCTTTGTGCTTAATAATAAGTGTCTTGTTTTAAAATTGCAGACCTTCTTCTGAAGCAGCAGATTTCATGGTGTGTTTTGGGGACTCAAGGGTCCCTAAGACTTTGGGGGAGATTCAGTGAGATAAAAACTACTTTCATAATAATATGAACACATTATTTGCCTTTTTTACGTACATTCCCTCACAGTTGCATGGTAGAGTTTTCCAGAGACTATATGACATGTGATATTGAAACAGATTTAATACGGAAGCAATTAAGGGATTCCAACTGTCTCATATTAAGCCAGGCATTAAAGAAATTTGCAAAATACAAAACAATAGTACTCTTTTCCTGGTTATTCTTTTTGTTTGGGAAAACATATTATTTGTCATAAAAATATGCCTATTTACATGTCATGGAGGTTATTTTTAATGAATTAACAATTTTTCAGCTTTAATTTAAAATATGGCAAATAAAGATAGATATAACCCACAATAAACAATGTGATCCTCAACAAATGTTAGAATCCAAAAATTGAGAACTCTGTTCTCGAGGTAAGCTGCTCTCATCTTAGTCAGTGTGCTTTCCTCTAAATACATACATGAATCTAAAACTTCTTTCCGGATAAGATTTAGTTAGAAGCAGTAAAAGATGAAAAATTTGGAGAAAAAGGCATTTTTGTTGGCAAGACCGGCCTGACTAGCTTGATGCAGAGGGGTCAACAGTGGCATGAGAACTACAAGCCTAGGTGGAATGACTCAGGTAGAAGAAGGAACAGAGAAGGAGCCAGGATGATGCAATGGTAAATTTTCTGATTTCAAAATTTAGCCTGGGAGCAATGCTACATCTAGGAAGGGGTCATTTTTCCTTTTCTTAACCCCATGCTCTGGGAAACTCCAACCCTCTCTCCACACTGAAATGCAATCCTTCATTAGTTTCCCGTCAGTCCTTAAAAACCAAGAGACCACATTGTAGAGTCATGGTCTGCAACATTCTGTGTGATCTGCCCCTGACTACCTCTTCATCTCTCCCCTCTCTAGCTGGCTTCAAACCCCAGCCATGGCTCCTTGGTCCATTCCTTGACTGGACTATGTTGGCTCCTACCTGCACGTATCAGCTTCCTATAGTCCTCAAGAAAGCCTTCCTACCAATATCAATTACCCTTGAACATGAGCTCTCATGGCATGTGTGATTCTAATATCTGTTTGTCGGGCGGCGCTTGTGGCTCAGTGAGTAGGGCGCCGGCCCCATATGCCGGAGGTGGCGGGTTCAAACCCAGCCCTGGACAAAAACTGCAAAAAAAAAAAAAAAAATCTGTTTGTCCTCCACTAGGCTATAAGCTTTATGAGGGCAAAGAACATGTTCATTTTTGCTCCATCTTATATTCTCTGTACCTAGTAAAATGCCCGGGACATACATAGCAGGAGCTCAATTGATATTTCTGAATGAAGGAATAAATGATTTCTTGCTTCTAGGACTGATTAATAATAATATGTAGTATTTATGGAGCATATCTGCCAGACATTGTCCTATACACTTTGCAAGCGTGACATAATTCTGAAAACAAGCCAATGTATAAGTACGATTATTATCCCTCATTTGCAGATAAAGAAACCAATTGCACACAGAGGTTAGCTAATTTTTCCAAGGTCAAACAACAATTTTTGAAGTCAGTTTGATTCTTGAGCCCACATCACTACTATAGTTCAGTTCTCTTATGGAGAAATAAGCATAGATGGGCCTAATTTCCATTTATAAGGTTGAAATTCAAAATCATTACTCATAGAAATCAATGACTGACTTATAAACTAGGAAGCTAATTTTCACCCTAATGACTGTCTTTTAGGGAATCATGAAATATGTTCTGAAGTGGTATTAAGAAAACAACAACAATAAAATACAACAGGGGAGGCTGCAGTGGCTCACGCCTGTGATCCTAGCACTCTGGGAAGTTGAGGCAGGTGGATTGCCTGAATTCAGGAGTTCGAAACCAGCCTGAGCAAGAACCACCCTGTCTCTACCAAAAAAATTGAAAAACTACCCACACATGGTGGTACACGCCTGTAGTCTCAGCTACTCAGGAGGCTGAGGCAAGACAATGTCTTGAACCCTGGAGTTTGAGGTTGCTGTGAGCTATGATGCCATAGCATGCTACCCAGGGTGACAGAATGAGACTTGGTCTCAAAAAAGAAAAAATAAATTTTAAATTAAAAATAAATAAATAAAAGACAACAGGGAGACTTTTTGTGTGAGAACTTTAGTATAGCTTTCTCTGTTGCATTGGTTAAAAGAAGAAGAGACATTTATGCAATATGTTTTCTGAAAGTATAAGTGTAGTCCAAGAATCAATGACAAAAGTGATGTTTTCTTCCATATATCTAGAACTAAATAGTACACAGTAGGATTCAGAAAAATTCATTTTTTTTCTGAGAAATTTTATTTTTTATAAAAGAAAATGAATCAAAATAAAACAATGATCCTAAACTCTCAGAATTAAATAACTATAATATCTCCCTCCCCAGTTGGGTTTAATTTCACTTATAAACTTTCAACTATATTTATTTCTTCTCTATTAGAGGTTTTCTTTATAATAACTTGATCATTTGAAATTACCAATAGTTTCTTGAGTATTTAAATGTATAACACAGTTATACATTTACACAGTTATACATTTAACTTAAGGATACACACCACTGTAAGAAAAAGTAAAACATACAAGCAGCCTGTTAACTCTGACAATTTACTATCTAAAACCTAACATTCTATATCATCATTTTTATGTTTAAAGTTCAATTTTATATTATTAGGATCTTTGTAGTTTCACAGGTAATTATTGAATACCTACTCCATGTCAGCATAGAGGGTGAGGAAACAAAATGATAAAGGTGGCCCGGTCTCTACCCTACAAGATTTTATAGTCTAGTTGTGGCAACGTAGAAAGGCTAAGGCCAGGTAATGAGGCTGAGGAAGGGCTGCTTACCTCACCTAATTGGACTCTAAACAGAGGAATTCATAAAGAGGTGACGTCTAAACAGAGACCCAAATGATGTACAGGAATGTCCAAGAGAAGAAAGGTAGAGGTGAAAGATACCTAGAAATGGTGCAGGGGGAAGGCGGGGGCCAGAAACAGCACGTCCAAAGCACTTAGACAAGCAAGTGTGCTCACAGTGATCAGAGGAAAAGATGGGCATGGTGAATGGGGCATAACAGTCACCACTCCCATGCACGCATCTCTCAGGAAATCTGCATGATTCTATCTACCAGCCTTCTCCTAGTAAATCAAAGAAATAGGAAGGGCAATTACATTGAGAAATTCCTCAAAGGTACTATTTGGAATTAACTTTCCTCAGCACTACAACTTTGTTTTAAAAAGATATTATTACCAAAGTGTCAGCAAAATCAAACATTTCCAGTGCTGCTGAGTTGAGACATGGCTGGAGTAGAGGACAGGATAAGAAGGTTAAAATCTTAAGACTGCCCAAACAGTCAACGCTTTGTTCTCTGAAGAATATTTATTACTATTGTAAACTTCTTCCTTTTGAAATTTTTGTTACTTAGCAAGAAGTTATTTCTGTTCAAAAATGGGAAATTCAAAGACCTAAAACCCCTCACTGTATGGTAATCTATGTTATTTGTGTCCTGGTGCTGTCTGCTCGGCCCCAAGTCATCAATTATGTATAGAAATGTACAGCTACAGCACTCGCCGGTGTCATGGGCCTGTCAGGGATTTCTTAAGAGGAACAAAAACGTTTGATTGTGTCTACTTTTAGAAAACACAGGCTAGGTGAAAAGAGGAAGATCCATGAAAGAAAATACGAGCAATCCTCAAGACATAAACTGACTTCTTATAATAAATGAAAAATAAACTTTAAAAAAGCACTTGAAATAAAATCAGAAATATAACCAAGGAAATCCTTGGATATAGATACGAGAAAGGCTGCCATTGGCTCATCAAAACCACACACTTTAGAATACAAATTCATTCCTTATATATTTGAGGAAAAATAACTGATGAGGGTCACCAAGCTCCAACCTCTCTGAACCAAATTCAATGGATCCAGTGTTTACAACAAGGAGTAATCACCTTATTTGAAATCAAATGCCTTGTAATTACCAATCCTGGCTGGCTTCTGAGGTGTGAGTTTTCATTCTAAACGAGTGAAGCATGTTTACAAACTGACCTGGGAGCTCAAGCACTATGAAGATTAACATGAAGAAAATGCAATCTAAGACATCTTACGGAATTTTCCCCATTATACCAAACACAGCAAAAGCTTTCACTGGGATTTCAATAAATTTAGTTCTACACAATGCTGAAGAAATTTAGTTATTCTGCCTTTCTCTAGTGGATAGCTGGGGCAGCAGCTGGTGTGTTGTGTATTTAAAATGTGAAAAAGAACCCTTGTTCTCTCTCAGTTCCTACGTAAATGTGCTTGAGAAAATTTGGAAAAATGATTTACTTTAAGTAAAATGACTTTATTTTCTTTCCAGTAAGGTATTTGACAAGCTTTTAAACATCTAAGAGTCATGTTTTCAAAAAGCATACAGATTTCTTTTGTAGAAAACTATAGTACATAAAAACCTATCATTTAAATTTATGTAAATTTTCCTGAACCACACATTCTTGGACACATATCTTCGTTCTTCAGCACTTTCTCAGTAGAATTTTTAATGCCTGATTTTTGTAAAATAATTTAGTTGACATGTAAATATTGTAAGGTAGCCAAAAATATCATAATTTTACATTACTTTAAAGAGTGTATAACAGTCGCATTTTGTCATTACTTTATAGGCTTAGATCATATGCCATATTATTCAGCCAAATTCTGCAAAATTGAAAGCACATTTCAAAATCAATGCCAAGACATTAGGAAATGCCTGAAACCGATGAGAACCAAATCAGTTCCCTTATTTCCTAGATTTAAAATGGGCATAATTTGCTGATCATTTACAGAAACTGTAATTTAGCAAAATATACCCCAATGAATGCCGAAATATATTTGCTCAGCTCTTATTTCTTTTAACAAATGATTTTTGCCAGTTTGAATGTAAAACAATTCCAGCACATTTAAACCCATGACAAACCCATGACACGTGAAATTAACCATTTGTTACTAATACAGACCATTAAAAAAGACAAAGCTACAACAATTCTACAACTGTTAGAGTTTGATTATTTACTTCCACCCCTGTTTTGGCTAACATACATAGTTAATTTTGTAAATTCAGTGAGAAACTGACTTCAGACCATTTAAAATAATCTGTTACTATAAATTTATAAATTCATATTTTACTATACACATGAAATGTGGGTGGAGAGATCTTCACCTACCCATCTGCTGTGTAAAAGGTGCTTTACAGATATTATCTCACTTAAACCAATGTATCATTGACTATTGTTAGTTGGGCCTCTTCTTTTACCTTCTTTCTCAAGAGAGTCCTCCATCACTTTACTCAATTCTCTTATGAGGCCTCCTCTGACCACTCTGTCTACAACACCCCAGGCCCTTGGTCTTCTCTCCCTTGACACTTTTTATTGCCTTATCTTGCTTTGTTTTTGTTCACAAAACTTAGCATCACTTGACATTATATTTAGTTATGTGCTTATATCGGCCATTTCTCCCTCTGTTCTCCCACCTCGGCCCCTCAACTCAGCTCCACAAAAGATCTTGATTTTTCCTCTGGCATTTTTAGTGTCTACAACAGTGCTTGGCACAAAGTAAGGTTTCAATAAATTTGTTGCATGAACAAATGGCTAAAAGTTACAGAGTTAGGATTTAAATTCAGGTCTTTCTAACTCTAGGTCTACGCTTAGTTTACCATACCTGGTTTAATTTCAAATATAGCACACCTTTATTGCAGTTTCCAAATAGAAAACTAGCAAGAAAACAATACATCTGTATAATGAATCCTACAGCCCTATCCTTCTCTGCTCTACCCAAAGCCTATAACTAAAGAAAACTGCTTTGTTCAAAGAAAGGGAGTGAGAAGTCATATCATCCAGGAAGAAAAAAAAAAAGAATACTCATTGCACATTTTCTATGTTCTGAGTAATATACGAACCATAAGTATGTATGTATGTGTATATTTCTCAAAGTGCATAATTCATTTTTCTTCCTGAAATATTCTTGAAGGGGTAGACTTAAAAGAACAAAACAACTGTGCAGTACTAATACTCCATAAAGCTTCTTTTCATTTAGAAAAGCCTCAAGTAACTGGCAAAGAGGAATAAAGTAGGTAAAATGATCACTTCTCTTTCTAGGCAGGAACCACTTTTGTCATCTAGATTAAAACAGTAACTATGCCCATCAGGCACTTTCGAGCTACATACAAAAGGTAGAAGTAAGGTTGGTAGCAGCAACTTTTTTGATGAGAGCTGTCATTGGACCATGGAAATCCAATCTCCTCTCCAAGGTGGTTTCCACTCAAGATCAGTGAGGGGGGAGATTCAGTGAAGAACATGCCCTCTGGAATTTGTGGAGGAGCAGAAGAGAACACCAGAAAGTGGGGCCTAGTTCCCTCTTGGAGAAGTTTAAACTGAGAAGCTGGAAGGGGAGAAGGGCTAGCTCTAGGCTAGAACATGGGAGCAAGTTGAGAGTTCTTCATTGGTCAGGCAAAGATGTGTCAAGTAACCCCCCAAAAGAGAACTGGACTTGAGTCATCCTGACCAGGACTCCATCTAGAGAAGCTATCACCAGGAGACAAGAGCTGTGGATAGAGTTCTAAGAGGATCGTGGCCCATGCCGATGCTGTATTAAGATGCTTCTCATGAAGCAGGGTCACCAAACGACCCACAGAAACATTCCCAAAAGAACAGGAGCTGGCCTTTGGAGATGTGCAATACTCAGAGGGCATCACAGCTGGATTACAACTCAAGAACCATGAGGTTTAGCCTGTTCTTTAATCCTTCCTTCCCCCATGTGCCTGATCCTAGAGGGACCAACACACTGGTTCATGAACGGTGGAGGAGGTGGACCAATGATGAGAGAAAAGACTTAGCACACTTCTTCTTTCCCTACTGCAGATTATTGATTGTGACCTGATGTGGGAGGGGAAGAAAGAGGAAACACTTTCAGTTGGATAAGAAACCGAAATTTTTGGCATTGGGTTAGAGTTTTTTTTGTTTATTGAAGTATAAGGAACATGGTATGAAGTTTCACACATATATCTCATATATACGTACACATACCTAGGTAACCACCAACGAGATCCAAAAATAAAACATTTTCTAGCACTACTCCAGAAAAATTCCTCCCTGTCAATTACGTATTCTGCTAAAGTTACCTCTATTCAGACTTTTATCACCACAGGCTAAGTTTTCTTACCTTGACCTTCATGTATGTGCTGTATTCTCCCACATATGAACTCTTTTTATGCCTGGCTTCTGTGGTTCAATATTACACTTACAAGAGTCAAATCATGCGTTTTGTGGAGGGCAGTAGTTCATCTTTTTCATTCATATTTTTGCCCTATTACATGAATATACCAGAATTTATTTATCTATCTTCCTGATGATGGTCATTTGAATTTTTTTTTTCATTTTGTTTAGTGATTCTTCCTTTCTAGTGGGTAGCTGGGGTAGCAGCTGGTATGTTGTATGTTTAAAATATGAAAAAGAACTCTTGTTCTTTGTTCTTTTTCCAAGTTACTATAAACATTCCACAACACGTCTTTGGTGGACACATGCATTCATTATAGAGTTGCATATATACCTTAGAGTAGAATTGCTAAGTCTCAGGGTAGGCATATGTTTAGCATTAGTAGATGTTGTGAGCTTCCCCAAATACCTGAACCATTTTCTACTCATTCCTACCAGCCATGTGTTAGAACTTTAGTTACTAGACATCTGAGTCTACTCTTGTTATTGATACCCTTTTAAAATTTCACCCACTATGATTCATGTGCAGTGTATCTCACTGTGGCTTTAATTCACATTTTCCTGATGACTTATGATGCTGAACCCCTTTTCACATGCTCAGTGGAGATCTGAATATCATCTATTATGAAATGTCTATTCAAATGTTTGCTTACCTTTGCGGGGTGTGTTATTTATATGGTGTAGGCATACATCCTTTGCTGGATATCTGACAAAGGATGTGTTTATTATAAATATCTTCTCAGACTCTGTGGCCTGCCTTTTATTCTCTTAACAGTAGCTTTAGATAAATAGATATTTTTGATTTTAATGAAATCCAGGTGATTAATCTTTACATAAATGACAATGTCTTTGTGACTTAAGATGTTCATTTATGTTTTCTTCTAGTGGACTAGATTTTTTAATACCTGAAAATGAGCCAAAAAACTATGAGTTTCTTTGTAAATTTTATCCAAAAAGAGGAAGAAATGAATTTACAGAGCAAATGTAAAGTAGTGCTAACAAGTGACAATAACATTGCTTTCTGCTTATGCCTAGTAGAGTCCAGCTCATTTAATAAATTAGTAATACTTGGCTTGACTATGAAGATTCATTTGAGAAGAATATCATGTCTTTTTTGTTAAATGAGCAATCCTCCTGGTAAATATATGAGACTCCTAATTTATTAGCTTTTTATAGACATGACATAGTTTAACAAAATCAGAAGACTTTCCAGTATTGAATATATATTGAAAGCCCTGGCAATCCACACAAAGATGTATTTCTCCTACAATTTTATTTTCTTAGACATGGTATGTGCTATTGGAGTCTGTGTGTCTTAGTGAAACAGTGTTGGTCAGGAAGTTAGAAGAGTTTCCAGTCCCATCCTGTTACTGACTACCTGGCAATAGCTCATCCAACTCATAGCCCTAATTTTTCACAATTATACATTACAGGATTGGATTTGGATTTCTAATCTGTTTTTCTGTAATCACATAATGGTGCCAAACCAGAAAGGATGAGTAGGAGTCTTCCTTAATGCTTCTCACTCTCACCCACTACTTCTAGTCACTCACCAAGGACTCTCTATCTTTTATTAAGTTTCCAGTATACATTTGCTTCTCTTCATTCCCACTGTCACTCCTTTCACTAAGCCATTGTTTCCCCTCTAATCACTGTTCCACCTTCCTAAATAGTTTCCATCCCCTCAGTCTAGTCCTGCACCAATCTATTCTCCACGTACAGTCAGGATGACCCCTCTAAGTTAATAATCACTAAGTTTTCTACAACACTTACTCTGTTTTGGGTACTTCATAAGCATGATCACATTTAATGTTCTCACAACCCTAAGAAGAAGGCACTATATTTCTCTTTTTAAATGGAATTGCTAAAGCTGAAAGAGGAAGAGTAACTTTCCCAAGTTCATTTAGTGAGAGGGAGGTAAAGTAGGAATCAAATCCTGGTAGACAGTCTTCAGAGCTCAGGACTTAATGACTAAACAAATCTGATCAGGTCACCCACCTGCCTCAATCAAACTTATTGTCTGCACCAGGCCTCTGCACATGTGGTTCTCTTTGCATGGAATATGTCTTTTCTACTCTCTATAGCTCTTTTTCCTAACTATGTCTCATCTTTCAGGCATCAGCACTCATGACGACCTTAGAGTGGGTTATAATCTCTAATATAAATTACCATGGCTCCCTATCTTCTCCCATCATAGCATTTACCACATTTTATTTTAATACTTGTTTAACTGTTTTCTCCACTACATGAAAACTCCATGAAGAAGCAGGGTGACCTATGTTGCCTATTATTGTTCTGTGGCACCCATATAATGCCTGACTTGTAATAGGCACTCAACAAATATTAATTAAAGGAAAAATGTTGACAAATATTTTATGACTTCTTGTTTGTTTAATGACAAATGTAACAGATCAAGAATGACAAACTAAACTATCAAAAAGAAATTATATTCTTTTATCAAATAGCATCTAAATAATTTATCAAGAAGGTAAAGACCTTCTATAAATTCCTTGAATATAATGTCTATATCTTATTCATTTCTATACTGTCTTCCACCTTATATGTATTTATTAATTTTTTTTTTTTTTTGAGACAGAGTCTTACTATTTCGCACTTGGTATAGTATCATGGCGTCACAGCTCACAGCAACCTCAAACTTTTGGGCTTAAGTGATTCTCTTGTCTTAGCCTCCCAAGTAGCTGGAACTTTCAGATGTCTGCCACAACTCCTGGCTTTTTTTTTGGTTGTAGTTGTCATTGTTGCTTAGTTGGCCTGGGCTGGGTTCAAACCTGCCAGCCCTGGTGTATGTGGCCAGCACCCTAACCACTGAGCTATGGGCACTGAGCCAAATTGTTTGTTTTAGCAGAGTTGCTTACAATGATGACTTTTTTTGGATAACCTTTCCTACCTATCATGCAAGGTATAGTTCATATCTCCCCTCATTTAGAAATACAGACGAGTATGGATTTTGGAGCCAGACTACCTGTGTTCGAATTCTAGCTCCTTCACTTACTGCCAACTATGACCTTGGAAAATGATTAAATCTTCATGTATCCTCACCAATAGAATAGAGATAATCATACCTAACTCATAAGATTGACGCAAGAATTAAATGAGCTAGTATAAAGAATTGGAATGGTACCTGACACAAAACACTATGATACTGCTGCTACTATTACTACTATTATTGCCACTGAAACTAATACTTCTCTGAAATCCTTGAAAGCAAATGGACTAGTTATCCTTTTATATTCCCTTGTATTGTCAGGTACAATAATGCTTCATACATTGTTGGTCTATTATAAATATTAATTGGGCAGATTGAGGGATGGCTGCATTTCTGAAATGAGCCAATGACAAACACAAAGGTCTTTTAAGGTATGTGTATGCCTCATTATTTATTTCAAGTTAAGTCAAATTGTATTTGGTAGATAAATTGGAAGAACAAATTTCAAAAGTTTTAGGATTATTTTGATGGAATATGATTTTGCCAAAGCAAAAGTCCAAAGAGAATTCTTGCTTATTTTTCTAAGATTCTAATAAATGAACAGCTTAAGAAAAACAAAAAATCAATATGATGGGGAACAAGATGGCTGAACAGAATCCTTTATCAGAGATCATCCCCTGGCACAATGATTCTCAACCTTCCTAATGCCAATGATGTATTTTCACTGTTACAAAGGGGTCGACCCATCCAAGAAAGCACTTTCAAAGAATAACAAAATGAGGTGAGTGGTCACAGTACCTAGTTTTAACATAATAACAAGGAGAAGGAAAGAAGCACTAAAGAAAGAGAAAGGACAGTCTTGAATTGCCTATTCCACCTCTTCCCGTACACACCTTTCCAGGCAGTACAGTGTGGAGACAGAATCTGTGTACTTGGGAGAGTGTGAAGTGAGTTTGGGAATTTCCATCAGAACTCCATGTAGTCTTGTCACAGCAAAGCATAGCACTGGGCAGAATTCCACCAGTGTCCATGAAGGGAGCACTGAGACTAGACGTGGGCCAGTCCCAACTGACTAAAGTGGCCTGGGACCCCAGATAAATTTGACTCCCAGCCAGGCCTCTGTGACTTCAGCTCTTGTACAAGCCTTGGTGTTGCACTAGACTCAGAGGCAGTGGGCTTGGAATGCAACCCGGTGTTAAATCAGCTGTGGCAGCCATGGGTGTACCTACATCACCTCTCCCCCAACTCTAGGCAGTACAGCTTAAGGAGAGACTTCTTCTACTCGGAAGAATGAAAGAAAGAAGATAGAAGATTTTGTCTTGCAACTTGGATACAAGATCAGCCACATCAAAATAAAACACCAAGTAGATTCCTGAAGCACACAATTCTAGGTCTATGCTCCCTGATGGAGTTTCTAGACCCACCCTGGGTTAGAAGGGAATCTGGTAAGATGGACCTAGTCATAGCAGAATTCACCACCTATTGATTAATGTGGCCTTGGGCCTTGCATAAAACCAGAGGTATTCAGGCAATAGCAGTCATGGGACTTGGGCAAATGCTAGTTCTTTTTTGGGCTGTTAGGTTGTGGACTTCAGATGTTACCTAGCACAGTGCCAGCTGTGGTATCCACAGGATCACCTATCTCACCCATCCCCCCAACTTCAGGCAGCCCAGCATGGACAGAAACTCCTTCTGATTGGGGAAAAGACAGGGAAGACAGTGAGAGACTTTGCTTGATAATCAGGGGCTCTTGTCTTCTTCAAGTTCATCAAGTCTACATTATCTATCTAGGAATCTAAAAGAATTGCAGTGTTCTTGGGCTAGCACACCCCCTAGTGCTGAAGTGGCTGCAGTGACCACAGGCATAGGTCACAACACTCAATCCCTTTTGAATTCTTGGAAAACCTTTTCAAGAAGGATAGGTACAAATAAACTAAGATTATAAAGAGTGGAATAAATACCTACCTCTTCATTACCCAGATGTTGACAAACATTCAGGAAAAATATTACCTCACCAAATAGGCTAAATAAGACAGATATTATGACCAATACTGGAGTGGCAGAGATATATGACCTCTCTCTCATACAGGGAATTCAAAATAGCTGTCTTGAGGAAGTTTGACAAACTTCAAGATAAGACAGAGAAGGAATTCAGAATTCTATTTATTAGATAAATTTAACAAAGAAATTGAAATAACAAAAGTCAAACAAATTCTGGAGCTGAAAAATTCAATTGATAAACTGAAAATTGTATAGGAATCTCTGAATAGCAGAATTGATCAAGCAGAAGAAAGAACTGGTGAGCTCAAAAAAAATAGGCTACATGAAAATATAGTCAGACGAGGAAGAGGAAAAAAGAATAAAAAAGAGTGAATATTACAAGATCTAGAGGGCAAATTTAAATGTTATGGGTCTAAAAGAGGATGCAAGAGAAAAAGATCAGGGTAGAAAATTCATTCAAAGAAATAGTAACATAGAACTTTCCAAATGTAGAGGAAAATATAGATATCCAGGCATAATAAGGTCAAAGAACATCAAGCAAATCTAACCCAAATAAGATTATAGGTGGTCCTCAGGTTTGGAATGAGTTACATCCCTAAGAATGTCTTTAGATCGGATTTGTATGTAATCCAGATGAACAGTGCATATATGGAGGCAATAATAATAATAATAATAATACAGTATAATACTATAAGAATAATCATACCCCTGTACTATAAGTTACAGAAATTACTGTGCTTTTTCTTTTAATTCAAAGGCAACATAAATACAAACTCATATAAAAATTTACACAGGAGACAGGAGTAATTTCAAAACAGAATATTAAAAGTTAGCACTCAACTAATGTAACATCAATCTGTAGACCAGTGATTTTCAACCAGTGTGCCACAGCACACTACTGTGCAGGGAGAGGATCTTACATATGTCACAAAAATTTTTAAAGACCATTAATTAAATTATTTTTGAAAGATGTTCAAAGCACAATAAGTATAGTCTTTTTTTCTTTTCTTTCTTTCTTTTTTTTTTTTTTTTGCTGTTTTTGGCTGGGACTGGGTTTGAACCTACCACCTCTGGCATATGGGGCCAGTGCCCTACTCCTTTGAGCCATAGGCACTGCCCTATTCTTTTTTTCTTTTACTGATTATTAATTTACAATATTATTAATTACAATCTTTTACCATAATTACTAATTATTTGTTCAACATAATTTAAGTGTGCTGTGGAACTACAGGTTCAAGTGTGCTGTGAAATAAAAAAACGTTGAAAAATACTCTTCTAAGCTAACTGAAATGTTATGCTTGTTTTTATCTTCTAACCAAATAAATAATAACCTTTCCATTTCCATAATCAATCCACTATGTTGCTTAGTACTAACAGATGCTTTCATTGGAATATTACTTTTCACATGTTCCACAATTCTTGCTTTATACTTTATAATTGTTCCAATAATCGAGTGACTGCAGCTTAATGGTTTCCTAATGAATGAAGGCATCTGACCTTTCTCCTACCACTTAATTATTTCTACTTTTGTCTCCATTGTAATAAACTTTCTCTTTGCTGCATATTCACCTGGACTTTCAGTGAACTTTGGCTTTGGAGGCATGGTCACAAAGGTAAACAAAGACTCACAAGATTGAATAAAAATGTTAAGACAACAGTGTTGCCATGAATAAGTGACCATATAAACAATAAGGCTAGCTACTAGTGTAAAGATGCCATACAAAAATCATTTATACCATGCTGGTTTGATACATGCATGGAATAAACTAGTTATTAAATTATTAACTTAATTATTTAATCATAAATTATCATTATGAGGAACCTTGGCCTATTCATAAGTATGAAACACCATAAGTCAAGTCATCTAAAACCTAGGGACTGCCTATACTTCAAAGTATATAATAATCAGACTCTCAAAGATCAAGGACAAAGAACAGATCCTAAAAGCAAGAAGAAAAAAGAAGCAATTAACATATGAAGGAGCCCTGATATGTCTAAGCAGTAGAATTCTTGGTGGAAAACTTGTAAGTCAGGAGGGAGTGGGAAGATATATTCAAAGTACTGAAAGAAAAAAACCAAAAAACTCCTAGCATAGAATTTTGGTATCTAGCAAAATTATCCTTCAAATATGAAGGAGGAATAAAGATTTTCCCAGACAAAGAAAAGAGAGATTTCATCAAAACTCTGTCTTATAAAAAATGCTAAAGGGAGTTCTTCAATCTTAGAGAAAAGGACATTAATGAGTAATAAGATATCACCTGAAGGTAAAACTTACTGCAGAAAGTAAGTACACAGTCAAATACATACTGTGCTAACACTGTCACTACAGTACATGAATCACTTATATCTTTAATAGAAAGACTAAAAGACAAAAGTATTAAAATGATAATTAAAATACTTTGATAATAGACAAGATAAAAAATAAAAATGGAGAAAACAAAGTCAAAAAGTGGTGGGGATAGAGTTAAACTGTAGAATTTTTTAGTTTTCTCTTGTTTTTCTTTCTTTTCTTTGTTAAAGAAAAGAACAAAGAAAATGGACTAGTTATTAGAGTTATATTGTTATTAGAGTTATATTGTCATCAGTTATCATACTGGTTATGGCTGGGCACTGTGGCTCAAGCCTGAAATCCTAGCCCTCCAAAGGGCTGAGGCAGGAGGACTTCTTGAGCTCAGGAGTTTAAGATCAGGCTGAGTAAGAGCAAGACTCTGTCTCTACTAAAAGTAGAAAAATAAACTTTATGCACCTGTAGGACCAGCTACTCAGGAAGCTAAGGCATGAGGATTGCTTGTGTCCAGCAGCTTGAGGTTATAGTGAGCCAATGATGACACCACTATACTCTGCTCAGGGAAACAGAGCAAGACTCTGTCTTGAAAATAAAGAAAGAAAGAAAAAAAGAAAGAAAAGAAAGAAAGTAACTGATTATAAGATTACATTGGCAAACCTTATGGTAAGCATGAAGCAAAAACCTATAACAGATACACAAAAGGAAAAAAGAAAGAAATTAAACCTTACTATCAGAGAAGATCATTTATACATAAAGGAACCCAGAAAGAAAGAACAGAAGAAAGGGCCAAAAAAACAACAGGAAAATAATGAACAAAATGGCAGTAGTAAGTCTTTCCTTATAAATAATAACATAGAGTGGCTAAATGAACAAAAAACATAAGACCCAACTATATACGGCCTTCAAGAAAACCACCTACCTATAGAGGCACATAGACTGAAAATAAAGAAATGGTAAAAGATATTCCATGCAAATGGAAATGGAAAATGAACAGAAATAGCTATAATTTTATTAACTATATTTCAAGATAAAAACTGTACAAAGAGATAAGAAAGGCCATTATATAATAATAAAGGATTCAATTCAGCACAAGGATATAACAATGGTAAATATACATGCACACAATGCTGGAATACCCAGATATATAGAAAGTAAATATTATTAGTGCTAAAAAGAGAAGGGATGGGCTCTAGTATAATAATAGTTGGTGATTTCAACTACTCACTTTCAGGCTTGACAGATCATCTAGACAGAAAATCAAAAAAGGAACAAAAGACTTAATCTGCACTATAAAGCTAAGGGACCTAAAAGTCTCCTACAGAACACTTCATCCAACAGCTATAGAACATGTACTCTTTTCTTCAGCTTGTGGGACATTCTCAAGGATGGACCCTGTATTAGGCTACAAAAGTCTCAAAAAATTAAAATAAATGGAAATCAAATCAAGTATCTTTTCTAACGCAATAGAATAAAACTAGAAATCAACAAGAGGAACTTTAAAGACTATGCAAACTTATGAAGCTGAAACAATAAGCACCTGAATAATCACTGGATCAATGAATAAATTAAGAAAAACATTTAAAAATATCTCCAAATCAAAATGGAAATACAACACACCCAAACCCGGATACAGAAAAAGTAAGTAATGCTAAGAGGGAAGTTTATAGCAATAAATGGCTAATCAAAAATGCAGAAAAACTTTAAATAAACAACCTAACTATGTGTCTTTAAGAACTGCAAAAGCAAGAGCAAACTAAACCTATTACGAGCAGCAATATCACAATATATTGGAAAACAAGAAGAAACTGATAAATTCCTAGACATATACAACCTACCCAGATTGAACCACAAAGAAATCCAAAACCTAAATAGACCAAAACCAATTGACAAGATAGAAGCAGTAATAAAAAGTCTCCTATTAAAGAAAATGATGACCTTATTGTTGACTTCTACCAAACATTTAAAGAACTAATACTAATCCTATTCAAACTATTCCAAAAAAACTGAGGAGAGGGTAATACTTCTAAATTCATTCTACAAGTCCAGTATTACTCTGATATCAAAACTAGAGAAAGACACAACAAACAAATGTATCTCAGGTAAACATAGATGCAAAAATCCTCAACAAAATACTAGCTAACTGATTTCAACAACCCATTATGAAGGTCGTTTATCAAGATTGAGAGGGTTTCATCCCAGGAATGCAAGGATGGTTCAACATTTGCAAATCAATAAATGTGATACATTACATTAACAGAATGAAGAACAAAAACCAAATAATTATTTCAATAGATGCTGAAAAAGCATTCAAATAATATTCAACAATCCTTAATGATAAAAACTCTTCAACAAACTGGGTATAGAAGGAACGTACCTCTACATAATCCACTGCTTTTATACTGAATAGGAAAAAACTGAAATCCTTTTCTCTAAGATCTAGAATAAGACAAGAATGCCCACTTTTGACACTTTTATTCAACATAGTATTAGAGTCATTAGGCAAGAGAAAGAAATAAAGGGCATCCAAATATGAAAGGAAGAAATCTAACTATCCTTGCTTACAGACAAAATAATTCCATATTTAGAAAACCTTAAAGATTCCACCAAAACACTCTTAGAACTGATAAATTAAGTAAAGCTAAAGGATACAAAATCAACATGCAAAAATCAGTATCACTTCTATATGCCAACACTAAACAAGAAAGAAATAAAAGAAATCAAGAAAGTAATCCCATGTACAGTAGCTACAAAAATAACAGATAACAAGACTATGATCTAGTATTTGGTAGTATAATAGGGTGACTACAGTTAACAATAATTTACTGTACATTTATTTCAGAATAACAGAGTGGAACTGGAATATTTCTAACACAGAGGAATGATAAATATTTGAGTGTTGGATGTCTCAATTACTCTGAATGTTATGTTTGTATCAATATATAACATGCACCCCATAAATATTACATTATTGTCTATCCACAAAAATTAAAAATAATTTCTTACAAGCCAATACAAAGTAGAAGCCTCTTCCATTTCCTTAATACTACTCTCATCAGAGAGTATATTTTTAAAATTATAACAAAAATCCAAAACCAAAAACAATGAAACATGACAAAAACTAAAGAAAAACTTCTGTAGGCTCCCCTGTTGTTGTATTGTGCTATTTCCCTAATGAAATGTTCTATAATCTGCAGTGTTCAATAAAATAGCCACTAGACACATGCAGCTATTAAGCACTTGAAAGGTGGCTAATGCAACTAAGAAACTAAATTTTAAATTTTATTTAATCTTTTAATTAGTTTAAATTTAGATTTAATTAGCCACATGTGGCTTCTTACTAATATATTAGATAGTGCAGGTCCACAAAACCCCAATTGTGTTTACGCAGTCCTTTTTAATGGAGACATTGAATGCCAGTCCTATTTTTAAACTATTTATGTTTTCCATGTAATAAAATTTGAGAGCTCCTTTCTATAATCTTACTCGAAAGAAATATTTTAAATACAAATTGTCCAAACCTCTATCAGTGAAAGTTTTTGCTTTATTTTGCTATGTTGGGGTAGCTGACTGAAGACTTCATTGCTTTGTCCAACATTTGTGCTTTTCTTTATTCAGTTGCCCTTCAGGCTCTTCTATACTACCTACCATACCAATTATGTCTAATAAACAAATATTCACAAAGTGGCTTCAGGCAAAACAAACATTAAAAATAAAATAAAACAAAAAGCAAAACAATGGATAGTAGATAACAAGTAAGCCTTCAATCAAAGAACTACCTACAGCAAGTGATGAAAGCAATTTAAAAACCTATCACAGGCAAAAACTCCTTTAAAATTCCACCTCAGTATACTGACTCTCTTGCTTAGTACTAAAAACTTCACTGAATTTCTGGGAAAACCCAGAAAGCTCTGTTTTGGCATTTATTGTACTGCGGCTGGCGATTAACAGGGCCAGACTCCTTTCTAATCAATTATTTGTTAAGATGTTTAGCATTTCTTTGGAGCCCCATACCTCAACATCAGAATGGTTTAAGAGATGACAGGAGCCTGTGTACTTTTCAGAATAAAAGGAGGACTATAAGCAGGTTTTAGCACTAAATGAGAACAAGGGTAAGAGAAGAGAAATCAGCTCTTTTAGTCAAGGCTGAGCTCCCGGCAAGCTGCAGGCAGTGCACAGCATGAGAGTATCTGGCTCCAGAAAGTGCCCGAGTGCTGACAGCTGAATAAGAGTGTGAAGGCTGAACGGTACAAATGCTCTGTCAATGGCGCTCTTACAGCGCTTTACTTAACCAGAACTGCCAAAAATTCCCAAAGCTGTTGACAACTAAGCACTTGAAATTAATTCTCTCTAGGCTTTGACATTAAATTAGCAAGTTATTATTTTTACATAGATGGTGACCCTGCACTGACTTGATTAAGTGCAGAAACAAAGTATCGTTTTGCTCGGCCTAAAACCTTAAAAGACTAAAAGACCATAAAAGATATACAATTATATACTAAATCTGCATTGTGTAACATATTTTTATAAAGTTCATGCAGGTGAAAGCGCTCCAAATGAAAAATTTCCCCCAAAGTATAAATATTCAAAATAACTCTGGGAGTAAATTAGAACCATTAAGAGATGACTTTTACAAGTATCTAAAGTCAGGTGTAAAAATAAAGATACTGCAGTCTACAAAAGTACACTTACAGGGTGTCCCAAAGACTCTTCGCCCCTAAAGTCACCATACATACAGGGAAAATGGAAAACTGTAACCAAATGCATTTTTTTCACAAAATAGTCATTACATAATATTTACAAACTATTTGGTACATATCGGCTACCTCTTTGTAAAATTTCATAATGACTATTTTGTAAATAAAGGTACATTTGGCCACGATTTCCCACTTTCCCTATGCATGGCAACTCTAGGCGTTACTTTTGGCATACCCTATAGTGTTAATGTTCAGAGTTTGGAATTTTAAAGCTTTTCCTAGGCATGTCAGCTTTAAATAAATAATGACAAGTTATTTTGAGAGCTACCTGGCCTGAGCTTCATTTTCTCTTGAATACCTGCAACACCTGTCGGGGGCACTTATTCTGCTACTTATTCTTCTGTCTTCTATTATAACTTACTATTCATGATTAGCATCACCAAAATGAGAAAGCAAACCACTGATGACAAGGACCACACCTTTCACACTGTCCTCCAGCAGGTATCCATATAGAAAGCTTGGACTCTGGGGCCAGATCTCCTGGGTTCAAATCTTGCCCTACCACTTACTGTGTGGTGACCCTTAGCCTCTCTGGGCCTCAGTTTCCTCGGTGAAATAAGAATAACAACTGTACCCCCACACTTCAGTGTTACTGTGAGGACTAAACAAATTTATTCATGTTAATTGCATAGTACAGTGTCTGGCACCTGGTGAACATTTAAGAAATGTTTGTTAACATTAATATTACTATTAATCTTTTTTGTACAAACGTATTTCAACATCAGAGATCAAGGCAAATAAAGAGAAGAAAACAGGTTGAGCGTAGAATAGGATTACCCTCCTCTCAGTATGTATCTTTACTAGTAATGTTGACAAATAAATTCTACTATCACAAATGATGTTTCCATGAACTTTCACCTATAATACAAGGCTTACTCCCAAGGCCTGATTATTGATAGAATATAAAATGAGTAATGTTAGAGGCAGTATCTTTGTTAGTACAGTGAATGATTTATCCCATAACATAGCTCAGGAATCCTAATATTAACATATCTCATAGCAATCAATCATATTCAATGTTGGCTTTCAAATCTTTGCAAAACATCAAACAATACTGCTAAGCATACAACTTAATTGTATAGACTGCTGATGTGGACAATAACGCCATTAGCAGCCCCCAAAAGCTAAATCAGCACTATTGAGTGTGAAAATAAAAAGGTTGAATTTTGAAGAAAAAGAGTTAACTCACCAATTTAAACAAGATAAAAACACTAAAAATAATTTGCAAAACAATTTTCCTCACGCATTTAATAAATATGTGTCAGAATAAACAAAAATCACAAAAGCTGAAAGTAAAAAAAATCAATTAAAATAAAGTCACAGGGCATGACAGAGAATTATTTCTGGCAGTTATTTGATATAATATGGTTAATATTTCTAGTCAGTCAAATTAACACAATTTTGCCACTGTAGATTTACAATCACAAAATGCATGCTCCCAAGAGGCTCAAGAATGAGAGTAACAAATTCCTTTTAGGCATAGAATGACTTGACCATTCTCTTCTGAACAAAACTAATGAAAAAGAAATCATTCCTCAGGAAATGGTTAATTTGCCACACATTCTCATTTGGCCATTGTTTCCCTCCTTGGTTCTCCTTCAAAGTCCTTGGATAGAAACCAGTCCATTTACTGGTCCATTTGTATCAACAGATATGCTTTTCTTTCTTATCAGCCTGCCTATTCGGATCATGTGTTCTCTGCCATGGTATTGATTGAAAAAAGCTCAGGCAAGGTGGTGTCAGCTTATATTCCTAAAGGGAGTCCCCTGAGCAGACCGGTGAGGCACTTAAGGTCAAACCAGAATCATCTGTGTTTCTACATTAAACTGCAGGACACAAAGAGAAGAATGTAGAATTCCTAAGCATGCAAAACAAATGCCAGCATTCAACCTTTTTTGTTTTTATCTTCCCCTGTGGAGCTGAGAGGTACTTTTCATGGTAGAAAACTTGAATGTGAAGATAAAAACTCATTTTAAACCATTCTGCTTACTTGCTATTGTCTCTTATTTATCTTTTTAAAATGTTTACTGCAAAAAGAGAGAAATCTTAAGACAAAGTCACTAAATCACATCATGGCTATAGAGAAAGGATCTAATAACTATCCTTAGAAGTTAATCTGACATTTTCCTGCTGATTTGAGAAGAAATCTGTACATGTTGAAGAAGAAGAAAGTAAAGATAACACATTGGCTAACAGTGTGCTCAGTAGCACCACGAGAACTCTGCAGATTTGGCTTTTGGAGGAACCAGAATCCATCCATCCAACACTTTTCAGAGAACATATTATAGGCATAGTACTTTTTCTGGAACTAAGGTTTCAATGATGCATATGCTTCTTGTCCTCAGGGAATTCACAATTCATTATTTTAAAATGAGATACGGGCTGTGATATGACATGAACGTGGCATAAGACAGAACAATGTGTCGTGGATAAAAAATCTGGGAGCTAAACTGGTTAGGGTTCAAAAATCTATTTCTACAACATAGTGAGGGACTCTAGGAGAAGTCACCCACCATCTTGTACCTCATTTCACTTACATACATCACAGGGATAATATTATTTCCTTTACAGAGTGCCCTTGGTAGTTGGTCAGTAACTAACAGTTTGCTTTTCTCAAAGTCAAGAACAATTTATCTGGTCTAAAGACAGAGAAGGGGCCAAAGAAGGACAGAGTTGATGCTGGGCCTTGTAGAACAAACAGGACTTTAGCAGAGAAGAATGGAAGCTAAGGAATTCTTAGTCAAGGGAGAGCATCATAAGAAAAGAAATGATGGTAAAGAAAAAGTACACGATGTGTTTGGAGGTGGCACAGCAAAGTAGACACACACATACACAAATATACATATATACTATGTATATGTATATATATGTATATATATATATAAATACATGTGTAGCTATATATAAAGCCATGCCCTCAGACATAATAAATATTATTGCTACTATTGTTAGAGATATTGTTAATGGAGATCTATTATTATTGTTAGGGAAGTCCAAATGGTTAAGGATGGCATAAGGAAATGCAATAAGCGTGGGTTAACACAGCAGTATTTCTCATTCTGTTATTTGACTCCCAGGCATCTTATTACATAGTACTCAGGAAGTAATATTTTATCTCAAATGAGTGAATGGGTCACTTCTACCAGGATATTCTTTGTCTCCTCCTATTGCTAAATATCTTTTGGCCCAGTGGTTACTTGGCTATGATCTGAATCCCCTGGAGAATCTGACAAAAACAGGGTCTCCCTTTCCTAAACCCAGAGATTCTGTCAATAAACGTAAGGTAAAGCTGCGAGACCTGTATTTTTAAGAAATGAGGTGATTGTGATGAACAGCCAAATGTAGATGCTTTTGTTCCAGTCTACTCAGAAGGCAGATCAATGTTTTATCTTTATTGCCAATGAATAAAATAACACTAGTTTATCTAATAACAGATTCATAAAATCACTAGCCTCCTTTTTTTAATCTTATAAAAGGCATTAATAAGATTATGTCATCTTTCTTAATTAGTTACTGAAATATTTTACAAGCAAGATTGTAGAAAGGAGCAGGGGCTGCCAGGGAGGCAAGTTAATTTAAAGTTTCGTCAAACATTAAAAAAGAAAATATCGTTTGGGGGATTAAATATCACAACACTGCCAAAATAAATTGTTTAGCCATTATTTACTCTATTCTCAGTTACATTTAGCATAAGTTATGAAATGAGAAATCCAAGTAATTCAGCCAGGTTTCAACATTATTACTAGGAAGATCTAAATTTTGATTAGCCAGAATGCATTTGTTTTGAAGTATATCTGTCTTTAAAAATATCAATCTGTCATATCAGAGAGCTCTATTTACTTCATAAAATAATGGTATATTGTATTAAAATCATTTATAGCATCTTAGTGAACCTATGAGTTTGTTGATCATTATTTGTCAGAAAGGCCTAGAGGAAGAACATTTATGCAAAAGCGTCATTAAAACACAAATAAAAATTTCTGAAGTTACAACATGAAAAGTATGCGATTTACTAATAAATACAAGTGCAGGACAAGATACAGGGTAAGCGTAAGGACCAGTTCAAGAAGTGCACCATACAAGTAAAAAATTCATTAACAAAGCATTTTAATAGTAAAATTATAAATAGGTCTAATAAAATAGTTCTCAACCTTGAGTACACATAAGAATCACTCAGGGAGGTTTTTAAAAATATCAATGTCCATGCTCCCCTCTATCAGAATCCTAATTTAATTGGTTTAACACACAAACAAGGTTGAGAACTACTGCTCAGACCGGAAGTGAGGAGATCAGCAAAGGCTGTAGGAGATGACAGCTGAAACAGATGGTGGAGATGGAGAAATGTGGGTAACGTTGACAGTTATTCAGGTGGTAAAATCAACAAGATGTGCTGATTGGTTATCAATGGAGCACGAGGAAGATACATGAAACAAAAATTACCACCAGGTTCCTCCTGAGAAAATGAGCAAACTGCAGTGCTTACTGTTCACTGGCCTTGGATTCTAACAGGCCTGAATTTGTGTCTAGCTTCTCCATTTTCTATTCAGAGATTTTGGGAAATTATTTAATCTCTTTGAACCCTACACAAAATGGAGACAATAACACTTAATCTGGCAAAGACATTGTAGAATTAACATACCTGACAAAGCACCATGCCCATTACATAATAAATGCTCAATAAATACTTTCCCTTCCATCTTATAACGATTAAGCTTGTGAACTTGCCACTGAGTGCTTATGTTAGGAGGACTGTGCTACAACTCAGTAAGGTTTCGTAACTTTGGTACATTAGCATCTCACAGCTGTGTTTGTGTTGACATATGCTGGTGCCTTGCTGAATGGTGTTGTGTGCCATCATGAGAATGTCAAGCTTGAATAAGAGCAATAAAAAAACATTAAATTTCTTGTTAAACTTGACAAGAGTGGAAGTGAAATCAGGGACATGTTAGTCCAAGTTTATGGGGATAATGCCATGAAGAAAAAGGCAGTGTACAAATGGATTAAACACTTTTCTGAGGGGAGAGAAAGTGTCTCTGATGAAGAGAGGGCAGGGCAGACAGTAACAAGCAGAACAAAAATATTTTAAAAAGTCATCAAACTGTGTCATTGGCTGATTGTGAGAAGCATAGCAGATCAAGTAAACATTAGTAGAGAAACAGAAAAAACTTGGCTGAAAATCTTGGCCAACTCATACGGCACTATCTATAAGGGAGTTTTTCGCTAGTAAACAAATAACTGTATTGGAACCCTGCCTAATCAGCAGATCTGGCCCCCAGTGACTTTTTTTTTTACCTAAAGATAAAGAAAATATTAAAAGGAAAACATTTTGATGGGTGGTGCCTATAGCTCAAGTGGCTAAGGCGCCAGCCACATACACCAGAGCTGGCAGATTGGAATCTGGTCTGGGCCTGTCAAACAATGACAACTACAACAAAAAACAGCCAGGCATTGTGGCGGGCATCTATACACCCAGCTACTTGGGAGGCTGAGGCAAGAGAATCCCCTAAGCCCAGGAGTTGGAGGTTGCTGTGAGCTGTGACGCCACAGCACTGAACCCAGGGTGATAGCTTGAGGCTCTGTCTCAAAAAAAAAAAAAAAAAAAAAAAAAAGACATTTTGATGACAACAGGACATCAAGGGTCATATGACAATAGCTGCAATGGCCATTCTAGAAGAAGAGTTCCAAAACTACTCTGAAGGGTGGACAAGGCACTGGCATCAGTGTATAGCTTCCTAAGGGGAGTACTTCAAAGGTGACTATAGTGATATTCAGCAGTGGGGTATGCAGCATTTTTTCTAGGATGTGTTTGCAAACTTAATTGTCGGACCTTGTAGCCACTCTAGATATAGCCACTATGAAAAGTAAGGTGTACTCATTCAGTTTCCTTAGGGAACTAAATTTGTTTCAATATATAAAATTATTTTAACATAGGAGTTAACAAATACCATGACTTATACTTCTCAGAATATATAAGACATTTAAAAAGATGTCCCGGAAGATGTAAGATATTAAAAAGAATGATTTTAGGGAAAGTACTGTGGTTCTAATTTGTAAGAACAAGGTGTTTGAACACTTGGAGCAAAGCTCTCACCTTCATATTTGCTATTCTCTTGCCTGGAATGTTCTCCAGAAATCCTCATGACTAATTCCTGCATTGTTTTTGGTACTCCTAATTGAAGTCATCTTGAGCCACTCTATTTAACTTGCAAACTCCCTATCTCTGCCTCACAACATCTGGCCCCCTTAAACTTTAACTTAACCTCCCCCCTTTTTTCTTTTTTTTGAGACAAGAATCTCAAGCTGTCACCCTGGGTAGAGTGCCGTGGTGTCACAGCCCATAGCAACCTCAAACTCTTGGGTTAATGCGATTCTCTTGCCTCAGCCTCCCAAGTAGCTGGGACTACAGGCGCCCTCCACAACACCCGGCTATTTTTCTGTTGCAGTTGTCATTGTTGCTTTAGCTGGCCTGGGCTGGATTCGAACCCTCCAGCCTGGGTGTATGTGGCTGGCGCCCTACCCACGGGCACTGCCCACTTAACCCTTTTTGTTAAGGGTTAAGTTAAAGTTTTTTTAACGTTCTGTTTCTCTTTTTGTTTTTCTTTTTCCTAGGACATATCTTCATGTAACCAGCTGTATATTTACTCATTTATTTTACTTTTTTATTGTCTGTCTCTTCCCAACAGAATGTTACAAGCACTAAAAAAACCCCAAGTGTTTTTCCTACTCTCACTCCATACAATACTATTAACATCACCACACACTAAACTGAGCTTTCCACAGGCACTAGCCAGGTGTCCTCTAATTCAATTCTGGCACCACCTAAAGTTGATATCAGAACCTGCAGGTTAAAGGCTCTGGCCTATGAGACTGCTCTCTGCTTCAGATGCTAATCCCAAATCCCAGGTTATGAACTATACTGATTACCAACTGCACTTCTCAGGTAGGAGTAATTTCCTAATTACTTATGTTTACCAATTTATTATAAAGGATACAGGTAAATAGAAGGAAGAGATGAACAGAGTGTGTTTCAGGAGAAGCTGTGCAGAGCTTCCAGACCCTCTCCTGGTGTGCCGCCCCCTAGAAACCTCCATGTGTTCAGATTACCTGGGAGCTCACTGAACCCTGTCCTTTTGAGGGTTTATATAAGAATGTGTTTGCCAACTTTCAAGCTTTCATTACGTAGGAATGATTGATTATATCATTGGTCACTGGTGGTACATTCAACCTCCAGTCTCTCTCTGTTCCCTGGAGGGTCTGAAAGTTCCAAACCTAATGACATGGTCGCTTCCCCTGCCAATAAGTCGTCATCCTGAGACCATCCAGGAGTTCACTGAGAGTCACAGGATGTTCCTATCGCCCAGGAAAGGGATTCAGGAGGTCTGTGTCAGAAGTTATCAGGAAAGTGCAAAGGTCTTAGAAACTCTGTTCAGGAACAGGGTGGGGGTGGGGGGTGCCAAGGAAAAAATATTAGAATAAAAGTTTCTTGTAGCGCCCTACCTACCAAGATCTTAGGAGCTCTGTGCCAGGAAGGAGTTGAAACCAAATATATATTTTCTATTATATCACAATATTCCCAGATATAAATTCCACAAGGGCAGAGATCTGAGTCTGTTAACGTGTATTTCGAGTACCTGGAACAATGCCACGCTCAAGGTAGGTGTCAAATGGATATCTGCTGAATAATGAAAAACTTTAAAATTGCTTGTAACCACACCAGACCAACGGGCTCAACTTTTCTGTAAGAAAGTTGTGAGTTGATTTTCAGTTGTCATGGACCAGGTTAAAGGTCATGTAAGCTGAGCATGCCCAGATAAAATAAGTGTGTAATTATAGGCAGAACCTAAGTGTTGGGACAGAGGAATGAGCACTGAATGAAAACACAGACACACACACAGCAGGATCCAGGATTCTCAGCATCACCAATGGCAGGATCCAGGATCCATAGTGTGACCCCGTGGCAGGATCCAGTCAGATCATGCCTCCAGCATCACCTCATTGTAAGATCTAGTCAAATCCTACCTCATTAACCTTATAAAACCATCCCAGCCCTCTTGTTCAGGGAAACACTAAGTTGGCAACTACTACAACTAACAGTGTGTTCCTTACTTGTGCCAAGTAATAAAAACTCCCTTGTTGTAACCAACTTGGCCATATTACTGACTTGATATCTGCTAGTGAACAAACTCCTCCATTAGGGAAGTAACACTGCCAACAAAATGCATAAGATTGTATTCCAGTAAGGACTGTACTAATATGAAACCAAGTCATCAAAACTGACTTTCTGAAAAAAAAAAAAAAAAAAAAAAAGATAGACGAGTGTGTTGTTTCAAGCTAAAAATTCTTGCTCACAGGTACTAATCAAGGCTCTCTCTATTCTTAGAGCACCTATGCCAGAGGTACTGGAACACACGAGACAGTATGTGTTTTAGGAGGAAAAGACCAACTTTGGAAGCAGTATTTTGGAAGGGAGGCATGATCTAGTGATAAGAGCAAAAATCAGCATTTAAGAGTCTGCTATATTGCTTTTGAGAGTGTAGAGATGCTTTCTTTTGCCCCAAAAGGATGTGAATTCAGTCTCTTATCAACAATTTTTAGGGGATACTACTACCTGCCAAGACAGAGAAGATTATATAATCTCTCTCTCTCTCTCATACCTTTCCTTCCCCCCCCCTCTCTTTCTTTCAGAAAACATTAGAGAACGAGGATAATATTCTGGTCTTTAATAAAAAGCATAATCCACAATATAGCCCTGATTTCCTAATCCACAGAAACTGACTCATAGAGATAACAAATCTTTCTTTTGACCAAATCACAGTTTGAATGGACACAATCAACCAGGAATACCATGCCATCAAGGACAGCCTAGACTAGAAAAATTTCATGAATTTCCAGAGAAGAAATTAGACTATATCATAATGCTATGCTTGTATTATAGAGAACATAAGGGAAGAAAAGGTGTTGAGTCATTCCATTTTGCACAGATTTCACAACATGTCTGTTTCCTAGTCTAAAGATTTCAAGGAGATGAGAATGTTCCAGGTTTAGGCAATTCTAGAGAATATAAAGTAGCAAATGCCAAACCAAATAAGACTAAAGTCACTTAACAAGCAGTGCTTGCGTGATTTATATTTGGGTTTGTATGATATTGTACACAGAGGCCACTGTGCCTAACTTTCCACACTTCACATTTTAGCCCCATCCTTGGCAACTCAAAACCCAATGGGAAGGTTGATGATAGAAGATCAGATAATCTGCAAAGCATATAATCTGCTTTTCACAATTGAGTATTACAACAGTCTAGTAGACCACCTGAGCCCCTATAATATATCCTTTCCAGGCCTACAAACAGAGCCTTTCAGGCTATTGACCCAAGCTCAGAGGCATCATGGACGCTCACAATTAAAAGGCTTTGACCCAACTTCTGACCTCAATGTCCGCTTCCTGGGGAGAGTGTCTGAACTGGCCTAACAGAACTGCACACTTAGGAATGCTGCCTAAATTACTTTCATTCTACCTTCTAGCTCACAGAACTATTAGGATTCTATTTGTTCAGATGTGTGCTGGTCCAATGGCTCAAAACTGTTCCTACGTATTAGTCTGTTTCACTGAGGGCTATGTTGTGCTCAGCGATTACTTATCCCTTACTTCTATTAAACTTGATGGTCTTTAACACATATATACGTGGTTTTGCATCTTTAGCTCTATGCTTCATTGATGAACACAACATCTTTTACTGATGCATATTTATCAGAAACTTCATTAAGATCATCAGTATAAACAGGTCTTTGAGAAGACCTCCAATAAAAAAGTTACTGGTTATCTTGATATTGTAATTGCTGTTGGTGGTAGAAGAAATATTCAAAACTAGGACAATCGATCTAAAATCAAACAAGTATTTTGTCTCATTTACTTGCCCATCAAACTGACTGAATAACTGAGAAGATCAGAAAAGTGAGAAATAAGCTTCTGCAATGATCAAAAACTCCAATCATAAGAACTATTCAATGGGAAGAAAAAAATGTTAAATGAGCAATGTTGGTATTAGAAATTACAATGTATTTTTCCTATATTTTTTATTCTCCTCAAAGAACACAGCATTCATTGTAAGTATTCTTTCACTCAGTATTTCTACACCATCCCACCATAGATATTAAATCAAATATTACTCCTAGCTGAGGGATGTAAAATTCCTGATAGCTTGAAGAATGGCCCCAGATCTTGTCAAATTATGCAGTTCAGAGTTCCTTCGTGATTCATACTATACAAATATCTGCTGGCCAAATAACTGTGAATGTTTGCACATGCGAGAATATGAATGAACAAACAAGAGAGAGCTAGGAAACTAGCCAGAGGATGCTTCAATTACAAATATAAAACAAGTACTACTGGTCAAGTACAATTTTGTTTAAAACCAGGTACATATTGGTTTTAATTTCTCTAGGTCAATCTACAATCTTATCAGAAGCAGAAAGCTAAAATCAACAGGAATGAAAAATAAGGTAATAAAACCCCGATCTTTTGAGCATATGTGAATTTTCAGACAAGGCACATAGGCTGCCTGAATTAGTAATATCTTTACTAATCAATCAATATTGTGGTAGTAGGTGTGTGATATTGTACTAATTGTACTTGCCAAAACATAGTTATGTAATTTCTGGAAAAGCGGAGAGTACTGTTATCTAAAGGTTAGTTGCCATCAATGTGCAAACCACTAAATTTAGTTCAAGTGTTTTATTTTTTTCAAACCAGAGAGATTTGGCCACCATTTCTTTTTTGTTTTAAAAGGAATTTGATTCACCATATAACACTTAGTTTCAATTCGACAAATAATTTCGTGGCACTAAATTAGGTCTTGCAAAAGGACACAAACATGAATTGCATCACAATTCAGAATATAGGAAATCCACTGAAACTTTTTGAAACTAATCCGTTTGATCCCTATCTATAAATGTTGTACAAGTACACTGAAATACATAAACTGGCACCTTTACATTATTATGTCACAGATTTTTTTTCTTCTACTCTTCTTTTTTAACTTTACTAACACTGTATTGAGGGAATAAAGTAATCATTATACTTACAAAAATAAGTTTACAGCTTAGTACAATGCTTATCTTCATTCCTAAAATTTCAAAAAATAGATAATTTTGAGTAAACAGATATAGACCTAAGGATTTATTATAAAATAAATAGCTCCAAAATTTCTAAGGAGTGAAGAAATGTTGGCCATTATTTTATAGCACTTTTCAATTTTTGCTAGATCATTCATTTATAATTGGAATCTTATTAGCAGGGACAGATTGAGGTTTTGTGGGACCTAAAGCCTGTATAATTTGGGGGCTCTGTTTTAAGAAAGGAATTCAAAATTAGTTCCAGGGCCCAGGGGCCAGTGCACGTGAAGGGCCTTAGAGCTTAAAATTCATTAGCTTCTGAGTAAATCTCTCTCTGGTTTTTAGTTGTCAATAACAAACATTTGTTAATGGAATGGAGTAATACAAGGCAACAAGTATCCAGAATTTAAGTTGTGGCAGAAACATATTTTTCTGAAAGCTAATTATAGGAGCTACGTGAACTTTTGTGAAATTGAACTACTAAGGACCCCCTTCTCCTGAGAAACCTACTGTAAAGTTTCCAGGCACAGCATCAGGAGGAGGCTCAAGGTTAATCGCTCATTTCCCCTTTCAATCTGTCTCAATTACTGTTATGGGATGCCTCAATTAGTCATTCTCATTCTCTCCAGGGATAGGGAAAGGCTGTAGATAACTCATCCCAAATAGACTTCACAATTTGAATCCCTCCACCCCACCAAAGAAAAATCTTCACTGGAGACAAGCAAGATTTGCTATCAACCACTCTGCACTCTGTCAATGCCACTCTTTCATCAGACAAAAAGAAGCCATCAGTCTTGAGGGATGCGAGGCCTTCTTTTCCCTTTCCCCAAAGAAGCAAGTTCTTCCCGTTTCTGCCACACACTCAGCCCAAGACAGCCCTAGGCAACTGTTCTTAAAACTACCCTTGGAAGGCCCTTTCCAGAAGCTAGCCCCTGAGACAGCCAAGCCACATTATCAATCACCCAGACAGCATTTATACCTTTTTCTATGCCTGCTCTCTACTTGCCATAAGAAGATTGCTTAGCCCTGAAGTTTAAAATTTACAAAAGCAGACATTCAATGACTCTTTATTAAGATGCATTTGTGACTGTCAATAGTTTACAGAGGACTATAACAGAAAAGGATAATTTCCAAACCTAGCAAGAGAAATCTCTCCCATCGTTACAGAAAGCATTTGAGCTCTCTAAATTCATGGGATAAGAAAATTTCTAATCCAACAAAAGGCTATTTTGCAAAGTTGTGTTTTTAACCTTTGCCAAAACTCTAAGTAGTCTTGGTTCTGCCATATCATATGGAGATTATATGTGTTGGGCATTTATAGCAATAGTATAAATTAGCAACTATGAGTGGAAAAGGAATTCTAGCTATGTTGGCGTTTTTAGTGATTATTTCTTCTCCCCCAAAAGGACTAAATGTGCTCAAGGACTAAGTAAAATGGCTCATTTTTGGATCAGCTATTTCTTCCTTTTTGCCATGACTAGATTTACACTATTACAGCACTAGCATCATGCTGCAATCACTGGCTTTCATAACTGTTTCACTCAATAGACTATGGAATCCCAGGGGCTGTGGAGAGGGGCCCTGCACTGGGGCTGTTTTCATTTTTGCATCCTTAGTGATGAGTAGACTGCTAACATACAGTTGGCACTCAATGAGTGGATACACTGACTAATATTAAATGGTGAGAGCTATGTATTTTCATAATACTAAATGGTGAGATTTTGAGTGGCATCCTTCTACTTAAATATGAATGGCAAGAAGCACAATATTTGAGGCATTACCATGGTATATTGAAAACCCAATAATGAAGCTACTTTATGAAGAGATGACATAGAAGTTGCTCAGAATGGACCAAGTGGTTCTAAATATAGAGTGATTTTTAATATTCAATAATGTTCTCTTCTAGATTAACATTTCAGAACCCTGAGATTAACAATATTCCAAATGCATTTAAAATCACATTATTTATTTCAGATTCCTTATAAAATTACTACCTTACACTCTGACATTCCTCTTCATAATATTTGTAGTTTTGTACATGAGCTAAATCTAAAACTGAAACTAGACTGAACAGTTCCCTAATAACAACAGCAAATACCTACCTAATGATTGTTTTGATCAAGTTAGTTTTTGTATGTAAAACTTTCCTCTTCTCTCAACTCCCTAGGAGACAGGTCCTCTCACTGTCCCATTTTATAGCTGAGAGACCTGGGGCTCAGAAACAACTGACTGTTGAAGTCAGTGATAGGAATGATAATAGCTAATACTTAGGAAGCACTTATCAGATGTTAGGCATGTTCTAAGCACATTAAATGTATTTACTCACTTATTTAAGAAACAACATGAGATCAAAAGTCAAAAAGACCAGAATTCCAGTCCAAATGCTGGTAGTGACAACTGGCAACTGTAATTTGGGGGGAAGTCAATTCAACCATTCCGGGTCTCAGGTTCCACAGACACACACTGAAGGGATTGTGCCAAATGAACTCTGAGGTCTAATACTGCATGTATTGTCTTCCCATGTGAGGAGTACCAGATGAAATTGCATTCCTGCTCACAACAAAATGACACTCATCAAATAATGTCAATGACTGAAGTTCAATAAAGATCTCGTGTTGTGCTCAAAACTGTTATTGGGTGGATTAACACAAAATAGAAAATGAAGCTTACTTAAAAAAACACATTTTCTAACTCCTAGAAGCTATAAATTTAATTGCACAACTTATTTCTTAAACTGTCAACAAAAATTTCATATAGTTAAAAGATAAAGGACTAGAATATCTGCAATACATGTAACAGAATAGGTTATTATTGTATTTTCTGACTGGCTTATAAAATCAATATAAAAGGTTAATGAGAAAATGGGTAAAAAGATATGAACATATTTCTTTGTACCCCTGGTGCCTAGCTCAGATCCTTGAGAAAAACAGATGGTCAAAACTAAACACATGAACTATGTGATTTTATCATTAGTCTCTCTATCGGATTTCACTTAAAAAGCAAACAACCTATAGACAGCAATTTGGACAATGATAGAAGGTTTATTTTAGAAAATTAGTACAGAATTTTGTAGAAACCTATAATCAGAATATAATACTAAAGAAAAAAGCAAAAGCCAATGAACATTTTAAATACTGTTCAACTTCACTTATAATAAGTACATGACAAGAAATCATATAGTAGTATCATCATGAATTAGCAATAAATGCGCATCTACATGAGATAATCTTTACTCTTCAAGAATTCGCAAGTTAGTAATATGGACTGTTGTTGAGGATGTGGGGAAATCAGCATTTTCACACACTGCTGCAAATAAGATATAAGGCAGAGCCTTTTTAAAAGAAAATTATTGATCAAAATTAAAAATATACACACCTTTAGCTCCAGCAATTTTACTTGTAGGAATCCATGCTACTAATATGATTCCCCAAAATTAAAAAAACAAAAAAACACCATGCAGATCAATGCACAATAATGTTCCTGAGCGGTGTCCATAGTAGTAAAAAAACAAACAACCCTATGTGCTCATTTATCAGGGATTGGCTAAATCCATTGTGCCATGCCTTGTCAGTGGAATATCAGCAGATATTAAATTAACATAATGAGGGAAGACAGTGTTGGGTTTTGGTTGGTTTTTATTTATTTGTTTATTTTAAAACAAGGCACAGAACTTTTATATATTACCATATGTGTGAATTTTTAAAAGCATATACACATAGATATATACATATATACTAGTATTGGGATAAATATTTTTCTGGTAGAAAACATTTGAACCCTAATAATGGCCATCCATAAGGAGATGTAAAGGAAGGACACCTTCACTTTTACATTGATGCACTTTTCAATGTGCTTATATTATGTGTTTAAGAATTTTTAAAAACAGAATAATGATACAAGAGGAGTCTTTAAAGTATGGGTCCAGATGCAATAATTTCTAAGAACCAACCACCCTTGCTGAAAAGACTCCTTCAGAGTGTTTAACAATCAATATGACAAATTACTCAATCAAGCCAACATTTCTTCCTTTCTGTAACAACAGCATCCTCTCCTGAGCAGTTTCTTCTTTTACCAACAATTACTGGTACAAAAACACTTTGAGTTTGTCCTGAGCTTGCTTTCCTCCTCCTTTTCCCCTCAAATACAATCATGTGCCAAATCCAGTTGATTCTTTTCCATTCCTTCTGCCATGACCCCCATTCAGGCTTTCATTAACTTTTGTTAGAAAACAATAGTAGTAGGAAGAGATGAGCTCCCTAAGTTCTTCCACATGGCAGGTACTTCATGTGTCTGCTTCCTAATCTCCACAATAATCACAGAAGGTGGATATTAACATCTTTTCCCCCCAGATATATGACTACACTTTAAAAATGGTGTAGTCAGATGGGTGAAAAGTTGTATCTCATTACTTCACATTAAATTTCTCTAACTCTTAAGAGGATGGACGTATTTTTATCTGTTTATTGGTCATTCTTATTACCTCCTGTGACACTTCATGTCATAAGTTCTGCAACCCCCCATTTTTTAATTAGGTCGTTTGTCCTTTGCTTATTGATTATAGGTGTTTCTTATGTACTTTGATTTTTTTTCCCTCAACATCTTTTGAAAATTTTAAACCTACAGAAAATTTGCAAGAATAGTAAAATGAACACCCACATACCTTTCACTCTTTCCTTTTCTTGAAATGCATTTCTGCTATTCTCCATATGTCTGAATCTTATCCATCCTTCAAAGTCCAACTACAATGCCCTTAAATGTAAAACCTTCTCTTCTCAGTATTCCTTCTATTATATGTGCCTCTTGTACACCATTTATTGCTTTGTTCTTGGCAGCACAGTTATTTATGTATGTGTCTCACATTCCTTAATAGTTCCTGAGCACTTGAGGGGAGGAAGCATATCCAGTAGCAAGTCATAATAGCCTCTTGCCAATAGGAGGCACTCAAACAGCTGTAAAACCAACCAGCAAAATCCCTGAATAAATGTGTGCTTGTAAGAGAATCAGAGGGATATTTAGATTATATTTCTTTCTCTTTCAGAAACTTTCTTGATGATGTTATGCAAATCAAAATCTTAGTCACTATCAATGTGATAGTATTTGGAGGTGGAGACTTTGAGAAGTAATTATGTCATAAAGATAGAACCCCCATGAACGGATTAGTTCCCTTAAGGCCAGAGAGGTAGTGAGACTGATTTCTGCCATGTCACCGTACAGGTGGAAGTGAGCTGCCTGCAGCTGGAAGAGAGCCGTCACCAGAACCTGACCTTCCTGACACCCTGATCTTGGACTTCCAGCTCCAGAAAGTCAAGAAATACGTGTTTATTGGTTGAGCCACATGGACCATGTTATAGTGGCCTAACCCAACTAGAACAACATATACTCTTAATTATATCTGCTAACTCTTTCAAAGGCTGTAAGTAGTGCCAAGACAAGTAGTTGACAAACACCCCCAGAGCAAACTTCATTCTCCTTGTCCCAGTCCCAGTCCCAGTGTCCTTATAATCAAGGTTGGGCGAGCAGCTTGAGCAAGGAGGTGGCATGGCTATTAAACAGATGTGAACCTCAGACTTTGAATCAGGAAGATTGCTGGGTTGCCCTCCTGGTGATGATGAGACCCTGAACAAAGCCTCTGCAAATCCCTGAACTAGCCTCTGTGATTCTCAGAACCCTTAGCTGTAAACTGCAGATGACCATTCCTCCACTGGGATGTTGCCAGGACTTGTGAGATATTGGATGTAAAACCACTCACAGTTGCTTAACAAATGTTCAATAAATATTAGTTGAAAGCAACCTATAGTGACTCAAAAAATATATGTTTAGGAAAGTTACAATAATGAAAATTACAGTAGTGAAATTACAAATTTCATTATGTAATGAAGATTACATAATATTGCTAAAGTTTGGGGATGTGATTTTAACCTTTTAATAGTAAAATTCACTAGATTCTGCTCTCTGAAGGTCTGTTTTTAATAGTATTTTTTTAATCTTACCCAAAATAATCTATCAATGAATATAGGTGTTCATTTGATGGATATATGAAAATGGACTCTAGTTATAAGCAAACCTATTCATAAATAACTTTACTAGAATTGACAGAAGGCAATCATGTTTTACTACTGATTATAGTATTGCTAAAGCCAATAGCTATTAAAGGCTTAAAATATGCAGGCATAAAAGAGGTGTGGGTGAGGATATAGAATATGTAAAAGATAGTTATTTAAATCAGAATCCTAGGACTGGGAAGATTCTAAGCAGGTGGAGCCAAAAAAACCATAAATTAGTTTTATTACTTGTAAGGTATTTCAAATTACAGACTTAAAGCTTGCCTGCATTGCAAATGCTTTTTGCTTTTAATTATAACTTCAGATTTGCTAAACGTACAGACAGAAAATTTAAAATGTGGCAGCACCTATAGCTCAGTGACCTATAGCGCAATGGTGCCAGCCACATACACCCAGCTTGGCAAGTTCGAACCCAGCCCGGGCCAGCTAAACAACAATAACAACTGCAAACAAAAACAAAAACAAACAAAAAAAATAGCCAGGCATTATAGTGGGTGCCTGTAATCCCAGCTACTTGAGAGGCTAAGGCAAGAGAATTGCTTAAGCCCAAGAGTTTGAGGTTGCTGTGAACTGTGACGCCACAGCACTCTACTAAGGGCGATGTAGTGAGACTGTCTCAAAAAAAAAAAGAAAAAGAAAAGAAATTTTAAAACGTATACAATGGTTGCAAAGACAGGAAATACGAAAAAGCAAGAGAGGCTTTAAAAGAAGTTAATGTTCAGAGCAACCTGAAAGGGAACAGACAAACAAATCAAACCTGATCTATTTTCTTTAAGAAGAGACAGATACTTCAGCTAGAAAGGACACTATCATCCTGATAGTTAAATGTTTGTGTGTTGTGCAATTAAAATGTCTAAGTGTTTACAAAAAGGTGACATAATATGCCATCTTGACTTGTGAACAACCATTTCTGCTTTACTCAAAAAAGGACATGAGGGGCCAGATGTGGTAGCTCATACTTATAATCCTAGCGCTTTGGGAGGTGAAGGCAGGAGATCCTTTGAGGCCAGGAGTTTGGAACTAGCCTGAACAACATAGGGAGCCCCTGTCTCTACAAAAATTAGAAACATTAGCCAGGTGGGGTAGCTGGTGGTGTGTGCCGGTGGTCCTGGCTACTTGGGAATCTGAGGCTGGAGAACCATGTCAGCCTGGAAGTTAGAGAATGCAGTGAACTCTGATGAAGCCACTGCACTAATATCCAAGGCAACAGAGAAAGACCCTGCTTCAAAAAAAAAAAAAAAAGAAAGAAAAGAATGAAAAATGAAAAAAAATATATAAACTTATAAATGCATGTCCTTAGCACAATTAGTAATTATCTCTAATTCTAATTTGTTAATTTTTATAATTTTCATTATACATATAAAGTATACCAAAGCTTTTTTTTTTTATAATTTTATTAAATCATAATTGTGTACATTAGTGCAATCATGGGGCACAATGTGCTGACTTCATATACAATCTGAAATATTTCGGTCGAAGCTTTTAAATGTTGGCCCCCTAAATCGGAATACCGCAAATGTGTTAAGAGGAAAACAATGTTAGGTATCCATTTGTGATGG